>JAPESX010001231.1:0-10781 GCA_029590615.1 Nemania bipapillata | reverse complement strand
AGCAATGCAGCGTGTTTCGTCCCTGCTCCCAAGTTGGGATCGTAATAGGACGAGCGCCAGCAGCTACACAAGCACCCACACCCGCAAGAACAGCATCGAGAGGGTGCGCGGCTGGGCCGACAAAATACCCTCGTCCCGCTCCTCCCGACTGGCCAAGGAGGCGTTCTGGCCTGCGACTCTCGACAGAGAATGCGAAAAGGCTGCTCGCATATTGAAATCGTTTTGCAGTACGTCCGGCACCCTGCACTGCCGCGGGATAGCAGGGCCCCGAGACAGCTTCAGCTAATTACCCTACTAACACCGCCCAACAGGTGATGGCTTCTCGACGCCCGACGAGCGGCCCACGAGCTCCCTGACACACTCAAGCACGCAGTCATCGACCAGGGTATTGAAGAAGATCCCGCCGAGGTTAATACAAAATGCCGTCGGACTAGCTGTGTTCACATCCATGCGATCGGGACTATGGACCTCGGGCTCGGGAGGCAGTGGCATCTTGATAGCGAGGAAGACTGATGGCACCTGGTCTCCACCGTCCGGCCTGGTGCTGCAGACGCCGAGTCTGGGTTTCGTTATCGGGGTGGATATCTACGATTGTGTCTTGATTATCAACAATTTCACGGTCCTTGAAGCATTCGCTCGGCCCAAGTTGACACTTGGTATAGATGTTACCCTGTCTCCTGGTCCACTAGTAGCACTAGGCCTACTTGAGAACGATGTCACATGGACTGACTTAAGCGACGCCGCTATCACCTACGTCAAGGCGAAAGGGCAGTTCTCTGAGGTTAAACTGGAGGGCACGGTCGTCCAAGAGCGCAGGGNATGAGAATGAGAGGTTCTACGGTATGACATTGGGCGTGGCCAAGATACTGTCAGGAGATATCAACCAGAGTCTGCCACAGTTAAGGCCTCTAACAGAAGTACTGAAGGCTGCCGAAGGACGGGTAGACTATGATACGGCCCTAGTCGAATCGCTTTCATCTCAACCCGCTCCGGGTGATGCTACGATTGAGCCCTCGGCTACACCACACTTGTCTCCTACCTTTGGAGTCCCTACCGCTGATGACCCGGACCCGTTCGGCGTTCTAGCCCTCGAAATGGCTGGAGTTGGTATTCGTGAGGCCGGGACACAACTACGACCTGAGAGTACTCAGTTCGAGTATCATCCAAGCCCAACTAGCCCTGTCTTCCCCAAGGCAAAACGAGGGAGCGTTGATACGGCTATGTCGCGTAGCAATCGGGGTAGCTATATGTCTAACAGGACTGTCGGCACTGAGAAGAGCCAAGTTACGGATGCCTGTACCCAAACGTTTGCGGCGACGGCGGAAACGACACCAACTCATAGTCAAAGCCAGAGCGAAGACGGCCATCAACAGCACTCATCTGATGAAGTCCAGAAAATCAAGGAGCCAATAGAGGTTGACTACACTAAAATCGATATTAGCTCTCTGCGCATGCTCTCGAACTTCCCAGACTTAGAGGAGCCATTACCCGAGACATCGCCAAATGATAATGACGTAATAGTGAGAACTATTATCGATAATAAAAGCGAGAGAAAAGGGGAAGACGAATCAAAAGAGGGGGATTATAGGGACCACAGTCCTCCCTCCCCAGTGGACAACGAGAATGAGGGTGACGCAGATGATGAAGAGGACGGTAATAGCAGCATCTATGACCCAGATGATGATGATGATGATGATGATGTGGAAGAGGGGTCTGACTCAGATGACTCGGATGATGAACTAGACGATGAAGAAGAGCCCGTCGTCTTTGAGGTTGCCACGGCGCAAGCTCCAGCCCGAGTTGCTATGGTTGGCACCCAGGTAATGCAGGCCAAAGGGGCTGTAGTGAATATCCCCAAGAGAGTGCCGCCGCCACTTCCAGTCCGCAGTCCCGCCCGCACCTCGCGGAGGCGAAGTCAGATGCCCGATATTAGTAGCATGGTGGGTAGCCCCTTAAGGAAAGAATTTGACCCAGCCGAAATTTCGCAGGGCTCTGCTACGCCCAGAGCTTCTAAAATACTGGAGTCTGGAAATGATGCCATAGGAGACGAGGTATCCCAAGCCCCAAGTGATGCGGCTGATGTCGATACTTTCGAGAACCCTACAGACTCGGAAACTACCTTAGTTCCCGAGTTGCAGGAGCGGTCCAAAAAGCGAGTAAGCCATATTATGCCGACTTCATCAGCGGCAGAAGAAGCCGCTCGAGATTTTGACCACAAAGTAGCAACCTCGGTTGCTTAATGCAAGCGAGCTGCTACTCTCACCCGGGGTTTATGTACGACAAGGAGACGTTTATTAAGTCATGATCATTTTGAGCAACGCATGGGCAGGTTATGAGAATCGGAAAGACATTCACGGGCGCTATCTGCAAAGGTTTTGTTCTATTATGGGGGAAGGGATATAGCAGGTGCCTCCGGTTTTTGCGCATGGGTTTCGAACAAGGGGCTTATGACAGGCTACGGAGGTGACAGCATCATAACAATACCCTGATTAGCGTTGTTTTCTGTCTATAATACTGTACATATTCTATCTAATATTGAAGGGACATGAGTGGCGGGAGATACGGGTTCATGTGCTATGGGAACAGGCGCTGGCAAAACAGTTGTCCCACTAAGTAGATACTTGGTAGTAAAAAGGGTGTTGGGAGGGACGGCAGTGTAGAGGTACTCTTCAGGGCGAAGCAATAGCAAGGCCTCCGGGGGTATCTAAAATACTAACCAGGCTGTGACCAAGCGCGTGCATAGTAACCAGGTTACATCGTAAAAAATCGTGGCTGTGAATATCTCCCAACATCATGCCAACTAACTAGCCTTTCCTCCTCCATTCATTCGCATTGAAATTTCTGAAACCCGCCGACCACCGCCCAAGCCCCAGAAACGCAAATAAATTCATACAGATGATTGCTATCGACCCGATACTAGCGAGAATACAGTATCCGTCATGAGTGATCCTTGGCGAAGAATGGACACTAGTTTTAACCCCTCGCTCTGTGAGGTATGCAAGGGTCTTCTAACAAAATCAATAGTCCGTCACTTTGATCCTAAGCAAGAGGAGAAGCACTGCCAATTGGGTCCTCTAGATGACCTATGTTTTCTCGATCAAAGCCCTTGTCCTATAACTGTACATGGCGGCTGCTATATTTGTGGCGCAGGTGATTCTAAGAGTATGCTATTTGGATACCAGCCGACGTGTGTATCTTTTTGCAGGAGCTCTAGCTCTTTCACTTTTGGAACTCAGCGCAAAACTCTTGTACTATTCTTCGATGAAGGTATGTAAAGAAAGCTACCCTAGCACCTGAGAAGTATCCAGCTTATCGAGAAAAGGAGTGAAGGAACATGGCTTAATCCAGGGTGAAATCGGGACTGGGTGGTCTCCACGCACCATAGCACTTGCCAAAGAATGGCTTTGTAAGTGTTTGGAGAGTCATGGAGACTGTACCAAGACTACCGTTACCCAGAGTGCCGGTTCGCGTACCCTACCAACATACTTGATACATATTCAACGCAGCGGCTCGGGCTTCTCTGCTCGGCTGATCGATACAAGCCAAGTAGACAATGATGTCCGATATCTTACGCTAAGCCATTGTTGGGGAGATAAACCTTTCATGACGCTTACTATGAGCAATATTGCTCAATTTAAAGACGAGATACCATGCGAGGATCCAACCTTCAACCAAACATTTCGTGATGCGTTTTTGGTAACCCTTGATTTGGGCTACCGCTACATTTGGATAGACTCACTTTGTATAGTGCAGGACTCTCCTAGCGGTTCTCACTGGGTAAGAGAGTGTCCCAAGATTGGGCACATCTACATGAACTCAGAATGTAACATCTCAGCGACTGGGTACCCAAATGGATTAGACGGGTTTCTCAACCAGACTGCAACATACAGCCCTGTCATCCAACTCACAGTGCCTCCGGTTGGTGTTGTATACCTATGTGACGATGATGGTAAGGGGTGGGGTTCATACTACGGGCCAGAACACGGGCCATTGATGCAGCGAGGATGGGTCTTGCAGGAGCATTTTTTTGTAAGCCTATAATCCCAAATATTTCAGTGTTCATCAACTTACATAGTCCTGCAGGCACCGAGGATCCTCCATTTTACACCTACGGGCCTATTTTGGGAATGCTCTACATGTATAGCCTCAGAGGCCTGGACCTGTTCAATTCCGGAAAGAATTCTTGGGTTTGAAGCACCTCCGAGAAAGAAGACCTTCTTAAAGGCATTCCGAGATTACGCACGACATAGTTACCCCGGCCAACCTAGCAATGAAGACTTGGTAAATACTTGGTACGAAATATTTATCGAGAAATATCA
Source organism: Nemania bipapillata (assembly GCA_029590615.1). Classification (NCBI taxonomy): domain Eukaryota; kingdom Fungi; phylum Ascomycota; class Sordariomycetes; order Xylariales; family Xylariaceae; genus Nemania; species Nemania bipapillata. The sequence continues at coordinate 6,462 of JAPESX010001231.1, read as the reverse complement.
TGCAATGCATCTTAGCGACGCGACAGATAGGTTACCTGCGGTATCCGGACTAGCAGCGATATACAGGTCACGATTGCAGTGCCGTTATCTAGCTGGCCACTGGGAAACCGGGCTTCTGAAGTCTCTTTGCTGGGAGGTTGTCGTAGGGCTTAAATATTTGGGGAGTTGCCTGGCCCCAGAGATGAGCTCAAAGTACATCGCTCCAACATGGTCTTGGGCAAGCCATTCAGGATTCAATAGGATACGCTGGGGGACGCCTGGAGACGTGAATATATACGAATTAACGAAGCTTCTGAGCGTATCCGTCACACCATCTACGGAAGATGCTACAGGAAAAGTCGACAATGGATACCTGACGTTGTCCGGTCCAATAACAGAGGTCCGATCAAACTGGTTGAATTTTCACCCCGAGCTAAACAGCTCTATTATTTTCGATCCCAATGACCAGAGGATGGCCATTTTTCCAGACATGGCGTGTTGTTTTTATGCTTGTCCTGATGCATACTCCATGGGCGAAACCACATTGATGGATCACAATGATTACTGGGCCCCATTTGTTTCCCTTCTCCCTCTCATAGTCTATGTATCGAAAGGAAATGGCATACCACAGGTAGTAGGCATCATACTCCAGAGAAAGGAGGAAAATAGCGACGTATATATTCGTACGGGGTTATTCCACTGCAATCAGTTTGTAAGGAGACCTCCACGTCTGGCACCGTGGAATTATGATGATACGCTGTTGACTCTTCACGAAATTTCGACTTTATATTCAAAGGAGCCAATGGTTGAGGTAACAATCGTATGATGGTGTTGATTTATCGGGCAAGTTGGTATTGACTCGTAGGAAACAACAATGATTATAGCATCCATTCTTGTATCATTTAATGTGGCGGAAGGATATTGGTCATAGTATACGAAAGTAGTTATAAACTTAGCGCGCGCCATGTTTTCTCTACTCTCTCGAGTTGTGTTTAAGTAGGTAGGTACGTGGCTTGATCAGTAAAGCGCAGAAAAGGATGCGACATCTTCTCCTCGTCACTCGCATTCACAATCTAAGGCAAATATCACTGCTTCTACTCCTTCTCGTATTTATTGAAGAATCGATTATCGGGCATATTTAAGTATCGCGCCTTGCAATAGGTATTCCTAACACACCGGATAGCATCCGGCCTTGCCTTAATTTACGACAGCCGCTAACTTTGCCAACGTTTTTGCCACGAAAATGCCGCGCGCGACGAGATAGTTGTAAGTGAAGGTATTAGGCCTTGGAGTAGCGACATTGATATGTGCTTGAACTGCCGGATGGCATCCATATCCTGACATGGACCTAGACTACAATTTCCCCATTTAGAGCGAAGGATATGTCGTTTAGGGGCTGTTTATCTACGCTACCTATGGACTACCTAGGTAGAGCAATCATGTCTGTTCTGCATCAAGCTTCGCTAGGTACTTACCGTCCGTCGTAGTTGAGTGTAGATTTGAGGCCTCTGGTCTATTGCCATAGCAATCTACTCTTGTGTAAAGGGTTTCCTTGTCCTTTCCTCCAAGTTGCTCATTCATCACTCTAACCTAAGCAGGCGTGTAGGTAAGGCCATTGAGGTACCTTCGTTCTCATGGTCGAATACAATTACGGGTTACGAGAGAACATCATTATTTTCGAGGATAATATTATATGATAGATATACTTATTTCTATTAGCTTATCTATCTAAGAATATTTTATCTAGTTATGTTTAGAATGTTTATAAGATAATGTTGCAAGTGGTGAGTATAAATGGTACGTATAATACATAGTACTTAGGTACCTGGTAGCTAACTCACAATAGGTATGGAAGTATTCTCTAGGTATTTGGACCTACAAAATATTATTTATACCGCCGTCAATGGACTTCTCCACTCTCAATACAACTTATTTCCAGACTTCACAGTGTTGCCTTTCCTCATTGTTTTCTAGCCATCATTTCTGTCTTCCTCATTGCTAAGTACTTTTCTAGGTGCTACCATGGCCCGGCGTCACAATACCGGCCGAGGTGGATCTACAAGTTCAGCAGGGCTGCCGATTGCAGGTCCAGTGGCGCAAGCCCCCAGCCAATTACTGTGAGCCAGTTTCTTCATTAGATTTCATTCATTCTGTCCCGACGCACTAGCCCCAGGGAAGGCAACACCACTAACTTTCTGATTCTTGTTAGGCTCCAGCCACAGGATCAGCGATTACAGCTAGAGCTAGAGCACTACGACCAGGCTCAGACGAACGGAGCTAGCAGCTTGACCCCCACTGAGCCCACAGGCAGCACCTGGACCCGTCCCTAGAAGCGCGTTGGTTCACGCGAGCTTGTGGCTATTCGACTCCCGCACTGGGCTGATTCCTCGTCTTCATCCGACGACAGCGAACCCCTCCAAGAAGACGGCAGCAGCAGCGGTAGTGGGCGCAACGACGATTCCCTAAATCCCCTCCAGACGCCGATCAAGAGACTCAAGCTTCAAAGCGCCAAGTCCACGCCACGCCGAGAGCGAGCTTTGCGCAGAGAATTTCTACGCCAGCATAGCAAGCGCAATAACAACAAAAACAACAGCAATAATAATAGTAGCAACGACGGCTACGACGACGACAACGACGACGGTAGCGGCAACGGCAACGGGCAATTGATCGCCCCCGACTTCGAGTCTACGCGATTCGACCATTTTTTCAACATGTCAAACCAACAGGGTAAATGGCGCGAAGACCAGGTCCTCGTCATCTGCCCTGGCAGCCAGACTACAATGGCTCAGCTGGGCTGTAGCGAGCTCACACCACCGGCGAATCGCATTCCGACGAGGATGTTCAAGGACGACGAGGGCGACGAGTACAGGCCCTACTACACCTACAAGCGGAAGAAGACTATAGCGACAGCGCCTACCGATGGCGCAAAAGACGAGGATGAATGGGAATACGTCGAGGACCGTGATAGCGTCGAGGGCGCCATCTATCCAATGCAGGGTATGTGAACGATGACTGAACGATAACCTAACAGACAGGCGAACACAGTAGGGCAAGATGAGAAAAGCGGTGCATGATGCTAACAGTCGCATCGCAGGTGGGCGCATAGTGAACATGCCAGCCTTCCTGGCCTTTATCGAACACGTACACAGCCTCCTCACAACTACATACCATAATACTCCCATCGTCCTGATGGTTTCGCCCCAATGGACGCGCCCTGACTGCGAGGCCGTAACTCGCTACGTATTTGAGAAGACGAAGACGCCAGCACTTTGTCTCTTACATAGCGCCGTCGCCTCGCAATACGGCCTTAAGTGGCCTCATATGACGGTTGTAGATATTGGGTTTGAGAAAGTCGATGTCACATGCATCTATGATGGCAATATCGTTAGTCACAAGGACTTAGGCTTCCCAACACCCGAGCGAGAAATTTCGGGCGGAGAGGTCTTCACACAGAAACTATTGACCATGCTGAAAGACAAGGGATTCACGTATGAAATGGCTGAGCAACTTAAAAAGAATCCGATATGCGAAGTCCTACCATACGTACCCGACTTGCCGGAATTGATGGAGCTTCCTACAGAGACACAAGCCACTGCGAGCCAAGGGATTGTGCAGGCAACTTCCAGCATAGAAGCACCAAAGGTCATGGAGCCAGTAAAACCAGCTTTGAACGTTGATAACGACACCGAGAATGGCGATTACAAGGAGGCTGACGAGGGTGTTCTTGACGTGGCTAATATCGTTACGAGCGGTAACACGCGAGAATTCCTCGCTAAGCGAGAAAAGGAGAAGGCAGAAAAGGCTAAAACCAAAAAACAAGGTAAGGGTCAGGAACCTGAGTCGGCGGCCGTTAAGCCTGGCCGATTACCCAACTCCAAGCGGAAGACCAATCTATTTCTCTACGAAGACTTAGAGCACGAGGATGTGCAGGTACCAGTATTAGATAATGGGCTTAAACCCGGTGTGGCTGCGGTAAGCGGCGAAGCACCCGTCAGTGAGATACCGGCCGCAACAGGAAACGGGTCGACGAGTGGAGAGGTTAAAACCGAGCTTAAGCCTACGGAAGGTAGCCAGGAAAATGGCCAGAAGGGCGTTAGCTCATCCTCGGAGCCTATCAAGACGGTAACAGAGCGCCGAACAAAACGAGTGCGCAAGGATATTGAGATCGGGCTAGAGAGATTCCTCTTTGCGGACCGCGGCGAAATTAATCGGATAACGGATACAATATATCACTCGATCCAGAGCATCGACGACATTTACAAGCGATCCGCTTGTTGGGACAACATTGTCTTTGTTGGCAACGGTAGTCGCCTCCGGGGTCTTAAAGATAATATTATGCAGACATTGGCCTATCGGCATCTCATTTCTCCCAGTACCGCGACTATCTTCACGTCGGAACTTCCCTCCAACATGGCAACGCCGAGCGGAACTGGTTCGCAAACTCCGACTGGCTCCTTCACTGGCCAATTGCCTACCACAAGTTCTGTAAACCCCTTGTTATTGGCGGCGACGACGGCCTCGCTTGGCATACCCGGCCAAACACATGCGCCTGGCTCTACCGCTGGTGATGGTACTAGCCACCACTCCCATGGTCAGACGCCTATGAGCATAAAGCTCGCGGTCCCACCAACGTATCTTGCGGATTGGACCAAGAACGGCTTCGAAGAGGCCATGTTCCTAGGCTCGCTTGTCGCCGCTCGGCTGGCCTATTGTATCCACAACCTGGACGCCAATGCCGCAGAGTCTCAGCGGTACATGAGCCTTAACCGAGTCGAGTACAAGTGAGTTCTTGCCCAAAACCAAATTAACACGTTACCATACTGACTATATCAATAGCGAGAACGGCCCTAGAGCTATCCGAACTCACTCAATGCTGGGCTCATAATCAGCATGGTGTCGTTGATTGCTTTTCTTTGGGCGGGTTATTCTGGAGTTGATGGGTGTATAAAACAGAGGCGTCTTGCGATGGAAGTAGCTTCTGAAATTCCCGGTGCAGGGACTTCGTTTCCTTTTCATCGTCCTCAAAGTTCATGGTAGATGTCATTTGGGGGCATTTGCAAACTCTAGAGCAGTTCGAAATCGGTGTCGAGCAAGCTCCACGAGGAGCATATTCCTCCTAACAATTCTTTGCTATAGCTAGATTTCAAGTCTAGCTGTTAATGAAGACGAACTCCAAGTGTAGCCTTGCATATAGCGAGCATAACTAAAAAAAAAAAATACATATTTGATCAAAATATTATTAACTTTAGGAGGATTTGCCTCTATTATATTTTAACTGTGAGTAAAAAGCTGTCAGCCTGGTTTATAAAACTCTGCGCAACCCCTCTAATAGTCATGTTGGCCATGCATGCATCTCGATTCTTATTTGATGGCTTGATTTCTATCTAGTATCGAATATAAACAGCACTGCAGATGAAGTTTATTTCCACTCCCTCATCCTCACCCATACTCATCGGCTAGATATATAAACACGCAAACCCAGCGCAGGACACAAAATACATCATCATTATCCACCTAACCGACCCGCAGTTACCATCTAGAAGTCAACTACCCCCCTAACCCCACTCTCTATCTACACCACAACCCACATACAATTGTCCCCACGGCAGAATCCGTTCACTATAGATACACAGCTAGCCCGCCCAGTTAGCATGTCAAGCGAATTAGCTCAATTGCTTGGTTTCGTGGTGTAGTTGGTTATCACGTCAGTCTAACACACTGAAGGTCTCCGGTTCAAGTCCGGGCGAAATCAGAAGATTCATTTTTTGTTGTTTTTGACGAGTGTGCTCTCTTCTGTGAGAGCATTTCTCCCAACCTTGTTATTTTGCCGTGTAGGAGGATGCTTTTTTCCCTTACTTCGACCCCCACGTAAGGATTCCTGGCGATGGGTCAGCTATTTCAAAAAGGCAGCATATTATATCTATATACTAGCTTTTGTTTCAGTACCTATATGAAAGTATCTCGATTGCTTGTATTTATCTAGATTTAGTGATACTAATTACTAACATAGCCTGATAGATTGCTGGGAAATGGAGGTATAAGCATGCATCACCTGGATTATGGAAGAAGTAAGTCTAGACGTGCGAAGAACTATAGATTTCCCTCGTTGTATATAACAACATGATAAACCTCATAGGAGGTTTACCGTAGTACCTATTCTTGCTCCCTGTCCTGCTTTCTCGTTCACATATCTACGCTTCCTAACCTCAATAAACGCAAATGCTAGTGCTCAGACAGGACAAGCAAGGAACGAGATCCGACAACATCTTCCACGGGGCTTGAATTCCCAACTCCGTCCCAACCCACCATACAAGCAGATAGAAATCCGCAGCAGCTCCCTTCCCCCCCCTAGAGTGTCTACTTCGACGGATCCAGCAACAGCTTACCCGTCGTCTTCCTGCCCTCAAGGTCCCCATGGGCGCGCGCGACCTCGGTCAGGGGGTAGACCTCGTGCACACGAACATCGAAGCCCTGCTCGACAAA
>JAPESX010001230.1:0-10788 GCA_029590615.1 Nemania bipapillata | reverse complement strand
AAAAATAGTTATAAAATTTAATTAAAAAAGTTTTTTTTTGTTTTAGTTAGTTCTCGGGGGAGAGTATAGCCGGTGTGAGGCAGTTAGGTGACCTGTATTTAAATACTAGATTTATCCAGCCGTAGCAGAGACAATCTCTTTTAACTGAATATAACCCTAATAACCATCCTAGAACGTAACACTACGTATAAAAATAATTACTAGAAAATGCAATTACTAGAAAGTATTAGTTTTTTTGTATGCAAATAAGCTAGGTAATCCATTAAAGCAAAGATACATACAGCCTAGTATAAATCATACAGTAAGTCTTGTACCTGCGCTAAGTGGGTCCAGAGGCGATTCAAAGGTCCATATGCGATTCAAAGACCTGGACTAAGGGGTCAGCACCGCTTCTGCCTTAGTTGATAGCCTCGACGAGTATGTGGACAGGCCATACAGCCTATAAGCTACGGGCGATAAATCTACCATTAGATACCTACTACCAACATCGTGAACATTGAGCGTGTGCTCGTTCTTTTCTCGTGTATTAACCACCTACTTCTCTAGATCATACACTTCGGTTTATATTGAAGAGAAAGGAAATACCGTATGAATGGATGATGACGACTTCGGCGCAGACGCAGACTTTCTCTCTGCGCTCGCCTCCTCGGCTTCTGTGAATCCTCCAAGCCAGCCGCCCTCGCAGCCGAATCGTTCACAACAGCCGATTCCTCAGAAGATCCAACAACCGACCCCGCAACGCCTAGACAAGCGACCACCTCCCAGCGCTTCTACCTCGAAGATCGTTCAGCCAACGCCACAAGCGCTTCCTCAGCGATCTTCCGGCTCGTCAATCCTCGTCTCGCCGCGTCAGAAGGGTAATCCCGTGCTCGCTGCTCTGCGATCTCTTCCTTGGGAATACAGCGATATTCCCGCTGATTATGGCCTTGGGTTGACGACTTGCGCCCTCTTTTTGAGTCTTAAGTACCATCGGCTGCATCCGGAATATATCTATACACGGATTCGTAATTTGCAGGGTAAATACAATCTACGTATATTGTTAACCATGGTCGATATTCCAAACCATGAAGACTCGCTGCGTGAGCTATCCAAGACGTCGTTGATTAACAACGTCACAATTATACTATGCTGGTCCGCCGCCGAAGCCGCAAGATATCTCGAGTTATACAAATCATATGAACATGCCAACTTCAGCGCCATCAAGGGACAACAAGCGACAGGCTACGCCGAGAAACTAGTCGAGTTCGTCACTGTGCCTCGGGGAATCAATAAGGCAGATGCCATCTCACTTGTGAGTGCATTCGGCAGCATCAAGAATGCTGTCAATGGTGATCCCGAGCAAGTCGCAATTATTGGTGGCTGGGGAGAAAAGAAGGTTAAAAGGTGGTGTAGCGTTGTGGAAGAACCCTTCAGAGTACAGCAAGCTAAGAGACGGGCTGTCGCTGGCGAAGGTAACACAGCGTTGAACCAGGTCTTGGAGTTGGGTCGGGTTCCTCTGAGGGACATGGCTACTCTATCTGCAAGTGCATCGCGAGAGAGTGCCAGCGCAACGCCACAACCACAAACCCGACCGTCAGCCGAAAAGCCTTCTACAACATCTGGCGTCTCTCACTCCCCTGATGTCCATATGGATGAGGAGGAGGAAGCGATGTTAGCGGCCGCTATCGAAGAGTCCAAGAAAACCGCAGCTTTGGAAAGAATGCGGCCATCCAATGCGAGCTCGAGCACTACCACCCGCAAAACTGACGACCTTAGTGACGGTATTGCAGCCGCACTTGCACGTCTCAGAGAGAGGGGATGATATGCAATAACTTACTTGAACAATTGTGTATGAATGAACCATGATCCAGCCGCTTCTCGCTCCTTGCTGCCACAAGGCAAAATAAAGGGAAAAACTTGGTAGGCAGTAATGGTGATGTTCATGTAATGGATCTCGCGGAGCATCCCCCAAATACCAGCCGGAGCGCTTACCCCTGTGGGTCACCGCCTTCTCATCCCCCAATGATTGTTTTCATTGACTGCCACGGCAGGAAGCGATAGGCAAGGATACGTTACGTACATATAGGTGCGGAATCGTTATGCGGTACCTAGTCTACTTGAGCTTGGTCTGTTTGCACAGAGCGGATAGCATCATACGAGCTCTAGCGTGCCTAAATGCATGGCCTATGGAACCTACTAACACGGTGGTACTGGGAATGAGATGCATCCTAGTATTTTCTCCCTCGGTGCCTGTCTATGCTTTGACGGCAATGCAGGAACAAGGGTGGTGATAAACGTGGCCGGTCTGGACGTTCTGCTGATGCTACCCCAGCCATCTACACTTTATTGCCATTAATATAGTACGGTCCATCAGCACGGCTCGTCCAGACCGCATCATGGATTGCCTAGCCGAGACGAACTGCTGTGGACAAACAATTCATCACGTTGCACATCCTATGACGTCCATGTTGACATTGTTGGTATCGATGATGAACCCATGTTACAAAGCTTGGCATGTTACCATCGGAAAAGCTGCGGAGATAGAGCATGGTCCAGGGTATTAAGCATACCTTGTGCATGTGAGGGGTACAGTTCTTATTCTTTTAGTGTAGGTATAGTTGAACGATTAAATGAAGGCGTGTATGTAGGCCGTCATAACGTATATATTGCCTGGCCCCTGAATGCATACACGATATCCCGTGTTTGGGCGAGATAGCTATATTTATCTTCATTCTCTTTATATAGTACATATCTACCAAGATTTCCAGCTATGTTATCAGCCTCCATACAAGCTCCCGCCATAATAAAGTAGATATATTGGTTGGCATGTAAGTAGAGGAGTGGGATGTTATAGGTACGAGGTAGGCATAACACACGCTCAAGGTCGAGCATGCTCCGTAATTTGCGTGACGTTAATCAAAAGTCGATTTCCCCGCATGTCAAGGAGATTAACTTAGCGCACGGTACCTAGATAGACACACTATGTCTACCTAAGTGGTCCTACACTAGGTGCCTATTCGGTAAGCCTACGGCAACTTTCCCCGCATAATCAGCCACCCGAGAAGATCCGCAGAAATAGCGCAGAGACGTTAACCATCTCTAGGTAGGTTGGTGTTCTCCAATACCTAATAGGTTGCCCTGTCAGGCTTGGTAACTCGCCAATAGTTCTTCAAGATCTGCCAAAATAACTGTAAAAAGAAAGAGGAAAAATTGCCTAGTCGGGCCGTCTCTCTCTCTCTCTCTTTCTTCATCGCTACCTATGTATATACAATACATCTTATTACCTACCTAATTCCTCTATGGTATCTATTCTCGGGTAGGTTTTCTTTTCAGTCAGCCCGCTGCCCGGGTTACCCCTCATACAATCACAAGTCACAAGTCACAACACCGCCTTGGGAAGCTGGGTCCATAGTACTTGTTCCTGATTTCCTCACCGTGTCGTCACAAATCCCTCGGAGATCTACGGATGGACTCCCCTAAACGGAAGGTTGTATTACCCAAAAGGGTACCATCTCGGGTCAGTTGCCAGCAGCAGGGCTCACACCAAGTTGGAATGAGAGACGCTGGCTGGGGGGTGACTATTCCCTATTCCCTGGGCCTATGATGTTAGCGCTCGCCCTAGTGGACCCGTTCCTGGTGGCTTTTTTATGGCGTTCTTAGTCGATATGGTGTTGTGCAAGTGCCGAAGCACGAGCACGCGCATGCTAGACTGCCTACGGTGGGTAGCGAGGTAGGTAGGTATGCCAATGCTTGTCTCTCTGACCCCAATTGCTAAAAAGAGAGCAAAGAAAGAGCTCGAATACGGGGACAGAGACATGGCGGCGGTGTTCTGATACCGGTTCATCGCTCTTTCACAATGTGTGAGGCTCGGATCGTTCCCACATACCTTGCAGACCTGTTTGTGTACCGCGCGGTTTGGGGAAGGAGTCCCCAACGTGTCCGCCGGTTCCCCTCGTGCCTGGGTCGTCTGTTGATCTTCGTACTGCAGCTACGGACTCTCTTGTGTTCAGGTGATCGTCGCAGCTAACCTTTGAGGCTAGTGAGCCTCAGGGATTCCCCTACTCAGCGTTACATCACTGTGTGCATGCTTCTAATAACACCCAGGGGCCAGTGACCACCCACGCCCGCCTCCCTGGCCAAGCCCATCCCACTTTTACCATGTACTCTGTTTATTAACTGCTAATTTGGGGAGTGTTATCGTCATGGCACCTGCACCAGCGCACATAATCTCACAAGCACGCGAGCCCGAGCTATGCGGTTCGGGCCCAGGAGGTGCAATGGCGTCGTCTGGACTGGCATCTATTCATCAATCCAGAATTGGTTGGCTAGGGCCCTAATCACACGTTCCGGATCATCCTCATGCTAAGGAACATGGGCGCCCATTATATAAGACATCAGCATGCCTCGCATCTGTTTATCTTCCCGCTGGCTTTCCTTCTTATTCCTCTAGCGGCTATATTGTTTCCCGAAGGCTCTTATTAGCCTGCTCGCTCCTTGGCCCTCCTTTCTATTGTGCTGTCGAGAGTGCTTTGCTTAACAGTTCATTATGTATCGTTACTCGTGGGCTCTCGCCGCCCTGGGCGCTATCTCACCGGCCGTGGTGTTCGCATCCCCCCTCGCGTCGCGTGGTCCAGGCTATATTAGCCATCCAAACAGACTTAGCGGTGTCAAGGAAGCCTTCCAGAGATCCTGGAATGGCTACTACAAATATGCGTTCCCTAATGATAGTCTAAAGCCCATCTCCATGGGTTACGACAACGACCGGTATGGATTCAAGACTATCCTTGTTCTTTTCAGATTCCATGCACTAACTCGAGTTGAAGAAATGGCTGGGGTGCGAGTGCAGTCGATGCCCTCTCTACCGCTCTGGTCATGGAAAATGACGTTGTTGTCAAACAGATCGTCGAACACATCAAGACAATCGATTTCAACCATACGGTAGTGGGAGGCGAGAGTGTCTCGCTCTTCGAGACTACCATCCGCTATCTCGGCGGAATGGTCTCTGGTACTTGATCCCAACTACACTAATTGTCCATGAGAATTCAAACTGAACATCAAATAGCTTATGACTTCCTCACTGGGCCTTCTAAGGGGCTAATTGACGCGGACTCAGTGCAGGCCATTTTAGATCAGGCTGTCAACCTAGCTGAATTGCTTAGTGTCGCCTTTACCACACCCAGTGGTGTCCCAATTAACGATCTGACTTTCAATGGACCAAACGGCCCCGTCACGTCTGATGAGAGCACCAACGGGATTGCTACGATTGGTACGCTCATTCTAGAGTGGACTCGTGTGAGTGATCTTACCGGCAATGACAAGTATGCCAACTTGACACGAACCGGCGAGAATTACCTCTTGAATGTGAAGAACCCCGATGTCGGCGAACCTTACCCTGGTCTCATCGGCACCAATGTTAACATTCAGGATGGCACCTTCGCTGATGGCAGTGGTGGTTGGAATGGCGGTACTGATTCTTTCTACGAGTATCTTATCAAGATGTACATCTACGACTCTGAGCGTTTTGCAGTATTCAAGGATCGCTGGGTTGCCGCTATCGACTCTTCCATCAAATACCTTGCTTCGCATCCCTCGAGCCGGCCAGATGTTACCTTCCTCGCCGCGTATAACGGCAAAGGAGAGAGCAACCTGAATTTCGTCTCATCCCACTGTACGTCATTGGAAAATTGTACTGCAATTTTGGATAATCTAGTTGACTGAGTTATTTAGTGGCCTGCTTCGACGGAGGAAACATCATCCTCGGCGGTCTAACACTGAACAACAAGGACTACGTCGATTTCGGCCTCAAGCTAGTCGAGGGTTGCCACGACACATACTTAGGCACGGTAACAGGGATCGGCCCGGAGAGCTTCCGGTGGCAAGACAGCAAGCTAGGGAACCTGACGAACAATGGCCCAGCACCTGGCGGCCAAGCCGACTTCTATGCAAAGAACGGGTACTGGATCACATCGTCGGCGTACATCCTACGGCCTGAGGTTATGGAGAGCTACTACTACGCGTACCGCGCTACGGGTGACACTAAGTACCAGGAATGGGCGTGGGATGCCTTCCTCAACATCAACAAGACGTGCAGCGCCGGCGTCGGCTTCAGCGGCGTTACTAACGTTAACGCCGCTAACGGCGGCGCCTTCTACGACTCCCAGGAGAGCTTCTGGTTCGCGGAGGTCCTCAAGTACAGCTACCTCATCCAGGCCGGCGACGCGCCGTACCAGGTCAGCGCAGTCCACAGGAACGAGTGGGTCTTCAACACCGAGGCCCACCCCGTCCGGGTCGCCGGTAGGCCCATCTAATCGGCCAGATGAGGTGTGGATGTTATTTGCGAATGGAAATAACCGGGGATGGAAAGGGGAGCCCACCCCATTGCGTTGATTTTTGTTTTCTCCGAGGTTGTGGGCTATGTTCTACTATAGGCTTCCCTAATGCATGGATAGGCGTTCGATATCGTTCCACCAATCATCGAGTATCATCTTCAATAGTTCTATCTTATCCCTGTGATTTCATTTGAATCGTTCCCTTACGGCAACAGGTAAAACAACTACCGTCCTTCGTAATCATGACATAGCCCCCTCAAACAGTGAATCAAAACATAAAATGCAAAAAGTCTGACATGGCTGGCGACTATATCAATGGTGCTCCTCCTTTAGTTACGTAGAAAGTGCCCTTTTTTCAATCTTAGGATGCCTAGGTTTTCGTATCGCTCCTTAGGTTCAACATCGCATTACGAGCTTTTTTCGTGTCGCAGCCTAGTTCAGATAGCGTCGAAAATGAAAATGCAGTGCTATGTTACCATCTGAGTCGTAATTATTCTTCCATCTTCGAAGCTTGCATAGGCACATACGTCCGTCGTCTAGTTTCCTACCCCCAGGTTAGGGTGATTGCCAGTCTTCGCTAGGAATCCGGAATTACGATTTATTAAGATCATAGAGGGTATCCCGCTCAATTGGCTCAAGGTAGATCATGGCTGGAGAGTCGCAATCAATAATCTTAGCTCACTGCGTGCATCGTCTCCTGGGTCTTGCCCGTGAGTATCCACTGATCTACCGATATAGGTTGCGGCCGATGTAGACGGTTTGTTCCTGCCGATCCGGCTCATTATGAAGCGGTAGATCGGAACCCCTAGTCGACCCCACTACCTAGGACCTAGGTATTGGTATCATTCTTGTAAATGCGGATCACAGGGTTATCGGTTCGACTCCTGTAGGAAGTGACTCCATACGGTGTGCTTCATCTTATTGATAATATAAATTCCGGTATATGGGCCTGTTGTTTGCATTCAAATTGGAGTTTTCTCGTCACATGTTACCTATCAGGCAGCAGCTACGTGCTTATCGAAGCTCACTTAGCAATTAAGGGGGCTGCGGCCGTGTGCAGCGTTTGCTAAAGTTCGTGAGATTAGAGGCTTTGTGGTTTTGGTAAAAGTTTTCTCTGATGCAGTTTGCAGTTAAGGAGACAGGTAAAATATACAGCAACCACTATGTAGGCTGTTTAATTAGCACAATGTCTTTCTCCTTCACCAGGCTTGCAATGCTATTCACTTATTCAGAGCACACGTAATCTCCTTTTATTCTGGTCGCTAGTCTAGGTGAAGGTCAGTTACCTAAACTACCTAGTAGCGTTTTCTAGTGACCATTGAAGAAAAATCAAGCAAAACTGCAATTAGATAAAAAGTACCCAGACTCCATCCACGAATCATCAACAGAACTCCCCAATGTCTAACCAGCCTCTGTGAAGGAAGGAATTCTGCAAGAATACATAGTAGCCAAGCAAATCTTGCCTAGACATCAGTCGGCTGTTGTCAACCATCCTTTCCCCCTTTTGTCCGAGCTGAATAAATCAGCAGCTAGGCTTACTCGAGAGGCATTGCTCGAGACAAGTATCTCCAATTAACGTGAGCGACGTCTTACCGGAGACGGTATTTGCGCCTCGGCATTTTGTTAATGTCTTCTCGGCGGCGTCCCAGAGAGTCTTTTTCTTAGCAGTGTGGAACGGAACGAGTTCACTCCAGGCTACGCAGCACGAGCTGCCGCGATAGGTCTTGCAGATGGCTTGCGTGTTGTCAGGCAACCACTCGTCGGCACCTCTGAGGTAGTCGACCAATTGCCGACACGGGATTTTCTTCGCTAGGTTCTTGTTGTCGCATGAGAGTGCATTCTGGCCGCAATCGTGTTCCTCATCATCATCATCATCACCCTGGCGGGCTTTGATCGCCTTGGAAGTGGCCGGGGGTGACCCTGAACCGCCATAGATGGTTGTGATGGAAGCACCGCCTTCAGTGGTGATCTGCTTAATGATCCTGAGATCGGCGGTCCCGTTGATGGGAGAACTCTCTGCGAGGCATAGTAAGGAGAATATAGTGAAGGCGACAACGGGAAGGCGCATTTTGACCAGTCCGGTTGGGTGGTTAGAGTTATGTATTATAATTAATAATTGTAGACCTCCCTATAATTAGTTGATTTGATTGGGCTTGAAGGAAAGTACTAGTATATGGAAGGACTTAGCCCTTTCATTTTCCTAGGGTTTCTCGACAGCGTAAAGAATCGCTTGATGTATTGTAATGGGGAACGGGAAAAGATAGAGGCAGAAGGAAATGGGAGAACTCACCCATATACCAGGCGAAACTGACCACGTACTTCTTATCCCGATTCCCATCACCTTAAATATCACATGGTTTGTGTGTAGTTAGGCCAGCCACTACTTAGGTTCAACGACAAACCTTCAAACAGGTGAGGGTGTAGGGCCACCGAGACTGTAGAAATACAATGCAGTATAATATATCCTCTCTGCTAAGCCCGAGTCTCAAGAATAACCTCCCTTGCTGTATATTGCTTCTGCTATGAGTTGCGTGATCACATTTACGGTGAAAAAAGTAGTTGTCACGTATTAATGAGCGACTTGGGAGTTGAAGGGAACCAACTACGCCCCTCAACATAGATTTTTGCTACATCGTAATTAGATAGTCACCCCTATTCTCTTGCCTTTGACATTTCCAACGCTCTAGATTGGCTTGCTAACAGCATCAGATATTACCCATCCCGGTGTAAAGTCATCATCGCACATGCTAAGGTTATCGACTAGCGAAGCTTATATAAGAATATCTCTTGCTCATAGAAACTTGTCCTAGTTTACTTTCTTTTCACCTTAGTTCAGAACATTATACACGTCAATAGCACAATTAGAATTACCTCAAAAAGGATTTAAAACCCAAATGCTACTGTAAAGTGTAAAGAATTTGGCTCCCGAGCACAATAGATGTTCTAGCTTGTACGCGGTATCATTTTGCCGTATCGGTCGGCTCAGTTTTGGATATTACTTGAAACAACGATATCAATTCTATCCAGCTCGGAATTTCTCTAGCTATACCTCTATTTTCGTCTAATTGTTTCGAATGATACCAACTCAGACAGTGATTCTGGCACCAGCACCATATGATATAGCGCCCAACATCACGACCTTATTACTCTACATTCAACATGAGGATTTTTCAACTATAGTTTAACATGATAAGCCTACCTTCGAACTGCAGATCTAGTTTTCCCGAAGTCATTCAACGGCGACGCCCTAAGGATACCTCAACGAGATGGTCGAGTATCTGCTGCTAGCCGAGTACCGGAACTATCACGTCTCTGCTGAGCGGCTCTTCACGCCCTTTCTTCTCTGGTGTCATCTAGATAGGGGGACCTCGTCTCATGATAGGTCTATCTGACATCCGCAGCAATAGTACGTATTTGTTCACTAGTATGAGCCATGTCCTAGCCAGAACCCTTCCTTTTCGTACCTCGGTAGACTGTGATTCTTTCTTCACTGTGGTACACTATTCTAGTGGCACAGTTGAATTAAGCATGTTAGTAGTACCTAGTGGCATCTAGCACGATAATGCGAGAAATTCATACGTGATACGTTATATCGCCTCGGTCGCCCTCTCCTTCGCTACTTCAATACACGATAATCTAGTAGTGAAACGTACGTGGCCTGAGGTCTAATAATAGCGCATTGCATAGTGCGACCGGAACGCCGTAGCAACCTGGTGGCTCTATGTAGGTGAGGGATCTTCACTTGGCAGCATGTGTATCTATCTATATACAAGCTATTGACGATCATACCATCTTTTCTATTTGTGTAGATATTATGTTGCAGTTATAAGTTCATTTCAACTACACTAGAAGGAGTTGAGAGGGCACTGGTAGGGGAAAAGAGTAGACAAGGTGAGCATCTTGAAAATAATATGATGTTTCGTACTTCAGACCATGTTTATCCTGGAGCCATAAGCTCACTCATTACATTGTAACTCTCTATGGTGTAAAACTCTTTGTCACGTAGCTTAGCCTAGTGACTTTCTAGGGGGGGAAGGGGGGGTGTCAGGTGGTAGTTAATGGCGCTGAATGCCAGGATGAGGGGTAATATGCGGCGGCTTGTTAGGGACCAGGGGCACGATGGGGGCGAAGACTACAGTAGAATAACGGCAGAAACAGAGCATCAAAACCAACGGTTGGTTAAACTAAGCTCACTGTCATTGCCTAGATATCTTAAGTTCATATCACTACGTGTGAGTCGTGCGCATTCATGATAAAGTGCTCACTATTAGGGTTGTCCCTGATCTACGAACCAACTAACTGTAGAAGCCGTATTCCCATGTCCGTGTGTAAATGAAAAATAAGGAGGCATTGTCTATACCTCAACCATAATCTAGTTATCCTCAATACCACCCACCATCCAGCAGCTGTCGTGAGTTCTCTATCGTCAAGATCGGCGCTCACTCAGTACTCCGGCTTCGGCTTCGGCGCCATAGCCTTC
>JAPESX010000123.1:0-28024 GCA_029590615.1 Nemania bipapillata | reverse complement strand
GACCTCGGTCTTTGAGACACCGCTCGTAGTCAGCGGGCCATAGCGGCGCAGGTCTGGATCAGCGCGTTGGATGTAACCTAGAGGCGAATACCCTGCAGCCTGCACCTCGGTTGCATCATTGAGGTCTAGCACGGGGTGCCAGCGCTGGTACTCGTCGAGAAAGCCTAGGATGCCGGGGTGCAGGCGGCTGAACGGTGCTGGTTCATATAAGGCGTAACCGAAACGATGGCGGCGCATCGATCTGCGGTATAATTCTGCTATGGATCGAGGCATGGTTGTATATAATTATATCATATGCTCACCAAATTGCTGTGATCCTACCAAACGTGAAAGCCCTATAGAGACTCAAAACTCAAGGTCCTGCGCAGGAACCCTGGCTCAGTGTATAGGCTTCAATGCAAGAATGCTAGCAATATTGTATAGCCTGACTGTTGCGCCCAACGCGAGTTGAATGCTGCCTAATCGGCAGTTCATGCAGATAGATAATGCGATGCTACCATAATTGGGGGCGGAGCACATGTAGTAGGGTATGAGCGCAGGTATAAGTAGTTGTATAGTAAAGTTCTTGCGAAGAAGGCTCTGAAAGTTAGAAAAAGGGTTCGGCTTAGCTTATAAATCACTTTCGATCTTTCAGGTGCATGTTTGCCAATAACCCCTGAGATAACTCATGTCGTGCAGTCTGCCACCGTTAGACACGTAATATTATCCCTTGCACGCGACATTAGCTGGATAAGTCAGGAACAAATTAAGCGATCATTTCCGCTCTGCTTACAGATGCGGAGAATTTACTTGCATACCTGGGATAGGTGGCTATGCCACATATGTAAGGTAGTAGGGTTAGCCACCTGGGCTACAAAATGCGAAAGTCCAATTGTCAAATTCATGCAGCTCGCAATTGATATTTGCATCTTTCTTTTTTTTTTTTCCTTGCGGAGAGTTGCCTAATTCCCCGCCCACCTAATCTAGCCCACATCCATATATCATACTACTCAAGGTTGCTTTCGCGCCAATCATCAATATTATCGCTTAGCATTGTGATCAAGGATCAAATAGAATTTAGGCACCCATTTGTAGCTGCCTGGAACAATCGGTGCTTCCTCTATCTAATTTGCCTCTAATAGTAAAGGAAATCGCCGAAGCGCACCCCCTTTCCACAACGGCAGCGCCCGCAAGTATTTATTCACTCATGAATGGTTTATTAGCTTCTATAGGCTGCTGATGGTAACGGAATCCTTCATGGGGATAAGGTGTGCATTGAGAGAAAACCCAAAGTCGATAAGACTAGCTACGCGTAATTCAAATCTACTATGTCGTATATATGGACTTCTAAACCCCCTTCCCCATCTCCCCCAACGTGGGGAGGTGACTCTTCCCATGGCTCCGTTTTAATTCCCATGCTATTCGCCAGCCATTAACGTGACAGCCTCAAATATATAAAAACTGTGGCGACCACATGGGAGCGACGATCATTAGGCGTTTGCTACTATGTCGCTCACGGAGCCTCCGAAAAATAGCCTTGCTATATAAATGCAACTCCTTAAAAGAGAAATCGCATGCGTGTAAGCTCTGCATATTAGTCTGCCTTACTGTTGAGTGTGACTCACTATAGCACTCGCAAATCTCAGAGGGTAGATGGCTAATGCAATAACAATGGTTCCCCTATATCTGATGAGGCTCTGCTTTCGGTGTACTTGAGATAGTCTAGAGCCTCTAGGCTGACATTCTTACGATATCTGAAGCAGTGGTCTGCGGCTCCTATATCTTTTGTATGATATCGGGCATTCTCAGCATAGATAGATTTATTATATAGTATTAAGAGATCAACATCCAGGCACAGATTTAACTGTTCCGGCCATGTTGTAATTCATACATCTGAAAATACAGTCAAGACCCTCGTTCCCTCCATCTTTCCCTGGATACGAAGAAACTTTCATATCTATCTTATTCTCTCTAGTCTGCCTCAACTCCAAGATTTCGGAGGTTACCAGCTCATATTGTATCTGTTACTATATCTTGGCCCAATTTCTTTCCTGTTTTTCAGTCCTTCCCTTCTATCTCCGGTCATGCTCAATTTATTTTACTCTCTTACCGCCGTTTCCATCTTTTTCTATCTCGTGGGTCGTCTACGAGAAAGGCCCTCTTCAAGCAGAAGCGCCCCGAGAAATAAACCTCCAGCTATGTCAACAGACGGAAACCAAAGAAGTTCGGCGCTATTGATTGGGATTGATGGATACCATAGCAATGTTGTGAAGAATCTATCTGGTTGCTTGACTGATGTCGAGCTCATGGAAACCTATCTCAGAGACTCAGTTGGTATATCCAAGATACACAAGCTAACGTCTCCTACGACCTTCGGCACTCAAGCACAAGATCATCTCCCGACTTTCCGAAACGTCAAAGCGGCCTTAGAAGGGTTGGCACTTGATGCTCGGAAGAATGACTTCATCTATATTCATTTCTCAGGGCATGGATCCAGACTACCTACAGCTTTTCCGAAATTGAAGCCTAGCAGCCACGATGAGTGTCTCGTTCTGGTGCGCGAACTTAACAAATCCGCGGTTGGTCGTGTAGACTACCTTCGAGATGTTGAGTTTGCATATCTGCTGAAGAAAATAGCAGAAAAAGGCGCAATCATCACAGTCGTCTTGGATTGCTGTCACTCAGGTGGTGCAACCCGTGGTCAAGATGATGAGAGTTCCGTTCCTCGTGGTGTCGACTACCTTCAAGAAGGCGATATTGAGACACGTAAACCTATCTGCGAGGCCTCTCACTTGCCAGAGCTTCAGCTTGATCAAAAGAATGGTCCTTCTCGAGATGCTTCAGCCCTGCCACATTGGATGACATCATTGAAGGGGATCAAATTCCTTGCTGCATGTCGCCCAGACCAATACGCTTATGAAACGAGTGCTGGGAACGTGGGAGGTCGAGGACTATTAACGGAATGTCTACATGACGTGCTAAAACAAGGCAATCAAAGTTCGTCAGAGCAACTAACCTGCGACATGGTCTATAATCTCGTTTCGCGGAAAGTGGCTACTCGCAGATTTAGAAAATTGCCCCAGGATGTCGTGTTCGAAGGCGAACGTAATCGCTTCTTTTTAGGGACTAGCAGGCAGAAGCCAATCGACGCCATAGTAAAAAGAGCCAAGCGGCTTGCAGATGGGACGTTCGAGCTAGAACTGGCAGCCGGGAAAGCCCATGGAGTGACTGAGGCAGTTGGATCTGGTCAGATGGGCGTGTATGACATTTACCCATCAAACCAGCCCCTCGAAACTGCTCTGGACTATGGCTCGCCCCTGGCATCCTGCAAGGTCTTTGAGGTTCACGACTTTGTTTCGAAAGCTCATGTTGAGGACAGAAAATTCCGTGGTGATGCAAGCTATAAGGTTGTCCGGCGATCCGAGATTTTCACTAGGTGTATCAAAACACCGAAACGAGCTCGGATCATCGGAACCATACCCTCCCTAAACGTCGAGGCACTCACGCCTGAGCACGCCCTGGTCAATTTAACTAAGTCTGAAACACCCTTCTTCACAATTAGCTCAAGTAGCCATGGTGGCTTCAAGGTTGCATTTACTCTAGACAAGAAGGAGTTAGCAGTCGATGTCAGGTCGGAAGATATGCTACAATCTCATCTGATGCATATTGGGATCTACGACAACCTTCTGAATCTTGTTCGCCCTTCTGGGCACGGGAACGGCATTCAAGTGCAAATAATAGGGTCTCTACCCCAGGGAAATGTGCCCGCTCCGCAATTATTCGATCCTAGTGACCCTTTCTACCATGGCCTTGGAGAACCTCAAGAGTGTGGCCCTCATCCGTATGAGATACACGAAAACCAATGGCTCGGATTACGGGTGCGCAATAGGACCCAGAAAACATTGTTCATCGAGATCTTAGATCTTGCTCCTTCATGGAAGGCTTCAAGGGTCTATCCCACTAGAGATAATCCCCCAACCATGGTCCTTCGCGGCGAACCTTACGACTTTTTCATCAAGATGACGAGAGCCAACTCGATTTCGGCCCAAACTCAGTCGTCAGACCATGACTCTATTATTGTCCTTGCTTCTACGAACGCGCAAGGGCATTTTCAGGGAAGCAATATCCTCCCACAACTCGCCGAGCCATTTGACTGGCCTCTAAGGAAGGTCGAGAGCTCGCGCGACGGAGAAGGTGTTGATTCAGACCCTTGGTTTGCAAAACGAGTGGACGTGCGTGTTGTGAACCCGTTACATTAGCTTCTCCCTTGCTAGCACCTGTCTTCTTCTTAAGAGAATTAGATCCAAAAGATGGAACATTAAACTATGACTATAAGAAATACAGTCTGTTACCTACATATTAAGGGCTTGGTGTTGGACAGAGAGGGGAATTAGATTATAGAGGTAGCGCACTTGGCTTACTGATACCTTCGCTTTTACAGCTACTTACTTTTGCCTAACTATACGAATAAATTCCATTTGTTCCTTGTTAATCCAGTCATGGCCTCGTTGCATATGAGATCTTCTAGATGCTCTTATCTTCTGGAGCGATCTGGTGATAAGTAAATGTATATGAACTCTACGATGTCATACAGCAATGCCTCCTACCTACAAAGACACTTGCTGGCACGGCTGCTTGCGCTAGCTACAATATGGCGCTATACCTGTCGATACCCTTATGTTCCGGGAGTTTTGGCATAGCAACCTGATAAGAATCGAAGCAAAACTATAGTCGTAGTGGTGGTACCTAATACATATTAACGACTAATCATTAATCTATACAGAGGGAAGGTCCAGTACTGTATAAGGTTTACCCACACTATATAGGCTAGTTTCACACCCAGTGGCCCTACTGGTCTCTCCATAACCAATACAACTTATTTGGCTGGCCTTACTTCTGGTTATACTAGGTATGGTGGTGTCCCGAAGGGGTAAGCGCGGAACGGCCCGACCCGATATCTTGCATGCACTAATCTACTTATAGCTTTCAGTTCATGGCAGAAGTAAATCCGGCACTCCACTTTGCTTGACCTTGGAGAAGCTAAACGAACCAGGCCATAGCACCTAAGGAAAGGCAGGACTACTACAGGGTCAACTCCCCACTACCCTCTTGTGTTAGAAATCGGGCCATGAATAGTAGGCTCTGTTCAACAGAGTGTAGATTTTATTTTTGGTCAGTGCTCGACTGAGCCAATCAGGAGGTATTTAAACCTACAAGGCGCCATCGGCCGACAATAAGTCCTCAGCTTTCGGCCGACCAGATTTCGGACATAGAGTATGTACAATCATACGTCATGGTCGCTAAGGAAAAGCTCGAACGAAGCAGTTTGACTTGGTATGGACCTTTCACCTATTTCCTAGAGTGATGAAAGTACAACAACTTACATCGCACGACCAGTAATCTCATGACTGGACGGGAAAGGCTCGGGGGGGNAGATAGAGCTGAACTACGCGAGTACATAGACTTTCTCATACTTTATGCAATGTCGACAGCTTCGCCATATCGTTTGCCCATCTTGTGTCTTTCGTGACTTACTATTTACCACGAAGCCTAGAATTACAGCGTCACCGAACGCAAACCATCATTGCCAAAATGCCGACCAACACTGTCCTTCCAGACAGTGTTACCGGCTTTGCTCAGGCTACACTCGGAGTGTTCACTGCAGCTTTGACTGTTCACTACATAGCTAGGATTATCCACAACCTCTTTTTCCACCCGTTGAGTCATATTCCTGGACCAAGACTCGCGGCAGCCACATACATTCCGGAGTTCTACTGGGATGTCGTTAGATCGGGTCGTTACACCCAGCAAATAATCAAGATGCATCAGAGATATGGTGCTACATCCGTAGCTGCACAGTTATGTTGTACCTTTTGAATGCGCTAACATGCTCACAGGTCCAATCGTCCGAATTAGTCCTCACGAAGTCCATTGCAGCGACCGACATTTCATAGATGAGATATACACAGGAGGACACAGAAAGCGTGACAAGCCTTTGCATCAGGTCAAAGGCAGCGGAGTGTATGAAACCCATTGGCGAAACATGCAAGACTTAGGCTCAAGGTGCATGGCTAATAGTTCGCATCATCAGCGCCGAGGCAGCAACGTTCTCGACCACCAACCACGATGTGCACCGCATAAGGCGAGGCGCTCTAAACAAGTTCTTTTCTCGAGCACAAGTCTCACGACTGGAGCCTACCATCCGCCATATGGCTGAATGTTTATGTGACAAGATTTTGACTATTGGAAAGCGCGAACCCTTCGACGTCACCACGGCATACAGTCTCTTTACTACTGATGTTATTTCGGGCTACTGTCTGGGAGAGAGCCTTGGCCTCATCGCACAGGATGGCTGGGAGCCGAACTTCCGAGAGCCTCTGTACGCACAGCTCCGACTCGTCTACCTCTTTCGCTTCATTCCCTTCTTGAAGCGCGCCGGTGTTGCCATGGCCATGTAATCGAAACCCCAACATCCAAACTTCGCATCAAGAAACTAGGCTCACAGTGAATAGGTTCACGAGGCGCATCTCTCAGGACATGGAAACTCTCTTTAGTACACTCATCGTAAGCATTTACGTACCTGCACGATAAGTAGCCACCGTCTTACCGCCACGTCTTCCCAGGTTGATATGCCGAATTACGTGAAGCGAGCCCAAATTCAGGTTGATAAAGGTTTGGACGATGGATCTTCAGTTTTTGGTGCTGTTTTGGCGTCGGACTTACCGCAGAGCCAAAAGACGCCCCAGCGCATGACTGAAGAGGGGTTCTCCCTTTTCGCTGCAGGGACAGAAACGGTTAGCTGGGCGCTGGCCGTCATCACGTACCATCTCCTCACAAAGCCGGAGCTACTAGAGAAGCTATCTGTTGACGTAAACCGGGTGGTATTAGATAGCAAAGGCCAGCTTCCGAGCTGGGCAGCCTTGGAGAAGCTCCCATACTTGGGCGCCGTCATTCATGAAGGGCTGCGGCTGTCGTATGGTCTTGCTAGCCGGACATCTCGCATTCCAACCCACGAGGACTTGTTATATCGTGGAGTATGGACCCCCAGAGACAGTGGAGTGCCGACCAAGGTCGAATACGTGATTCCGAGAGGGTACGCCATCGGCATGTCTTCTGTGATCACTCACCATGACGAGAGCGTGTACCCGGACTCCCATTCCTTCATTCCGGAACGATGGTTAGATGAGAATAACCAACACCGAAAAGAGCTAGATGGTCCTCTTCTAGCCTTCTCTAAAGGAAGCCGGGGCTGTATTGGTATCAAGTTAGTCATTCTACCTTGCTGTATCGGACATGCACTAATGACATTTGGTTCCAGCCTGGCATACTGTGAGTTATACTTGCTGCTGGCTCTACTGGTTTCGCGGGTGTTCCCGTTTATGAAGCTACATGAGACCACCGAGGAAGACGTTGCCTATGACCACGACTTCTTTAACCCATTCCCTGTATGGCATAGTAAGGGCGTTCGGGCAATCATAGTATGATAATATCTATGAAAAACTTACTTCTGATAATGGACGGTAAACGAGACGACAGGGTATGCAGTTTTCATTCTCAGGATGCAATTGGCCAGACTTTGCGGCCTCTAGGAGTTGCTAACGAGTTTCGAGTATTACAATACTTTGACGAGTAGATATTTTGAAATATACGGTCTATGGAGAGAAGCGCTTGTCACTTGAACATCATTGTTATATTATATAAGCTAGCCCTCCCACATCTGTCACACAGTCAGTAAACTGGATAGTACTCACGTATACCTATTAGTTTACCAAGCACGACTGTAGCTTGGTGTTGAACTTGAATTCTATTTCTATGGGGAGGTAAGGGTAGCTTATATGGGGCAACGGTATAGGTAACGAGAATAATTTCGTAGAAATGTCCTGCCCGTATGTTGTTGTACAGCTTTAGATACAATGTCTAGCCAGGCCTCTGTTACAAAATCCTTATCTGCCGCTCAGCATCAACAAGCTGAAAAACTTTCTAAGTCCGAATCCTGACCCGTCTTCTGCTTATGAACTAATAATGGGGTTGTAGTACCGGAAACGATTAGACGGATCGTACTTAGCCTTGAGGTTACGAAGCTTCTCTAGCCGCCAAGCCTCATGGCCATACATCTGTTGGAGAGGCTCAAATCCATTGGCATAGTTGACATATGCATCGATGGGTCGATTCGGCTGACCGTCATTCCACTGGGCTCTGACCTCGACGGCCCAATCCCAAGCAGCCTTCTCAATGGTGGCATTGCCCGGCGGTACGATGATCTGCACCAGCATAAGATGGTGGTCATCGCGAAAGGGGTATGCAGAGGAGTCCGAGGCCACTGCTGTCACCCCCTCGGTCGAGTAGCCCTCGTGGAGGATGACGCCTCCAGCTGCGAGTGTCGGGTTTCTCGCGATTATTTGCGTGAATCTGTCGAAGATGTTGCGCTCTGTGGTCAAGTTATACACCTGCAAGCCCGCGGTAGCGGTGATACGGGTATAGCCATCCTGACATATAAAATCATCTACGCCTGTCTGCTGAGCGGATGCGATTTCTGGATAGGGTATGTCGCCGTATTCCTCGTACACGGCCTCGATGGCATTCAATTCAGTCAAATACCCCTCAGCCTCTTTGGCGCTTCCACGGTAGGCAAAGGTCCAGCAGATAACTGGTTCTGTGTCGGTAATAGAGGTATTCATAGCAAAATTCCCGTAATTCGTTGTCATATTCACGGGCGTAGTCCCGTTTCCTTGGAGATTGTTTAGAGCTGTGAAGATGGCTTCAAGTTTGTCTCCTGTCCAGATGTAGCTATGGTAATGCCAAGTTTCAAGATCGTTAGGATAAATCCTCATCTCAAAACTTGTAACAATGCCGAAGTTGTGGCCGGCGCCTTTCATTGCCCATAGTAGATCACTATGGCTAGTTTCGTTCACCACGACAGCTTGTCCGTTGCCAAGAACAACGTGCAGTTGGACGATATTGTCGCTAATCATGCCGTAGGGACCTTCAAGACGTCCATGGCCACCCCCAAGCCCTGCACCCATCATGCCAACGCAGTCGCAAGAGCCGGTAGTGACAACATAGCCTTGGTCCCAGAGATAACTATTGGCCTCTCCATCGTAAACACCACCTCCGAACCAGGCCGTCTTTCCATCGTCTTGGATAGATATATTTCGAAGATTTTTGAGGTTGATCTGAACCCCCTTGAAAGACCCGAGACTTTTCCCGTTACCGTGACCTCCGTTTATGGCAAGAAACTCAAGGCTGTTTTCGTTGCAGTATCGGACCTTCAACTTAATCAGTAATTCGAATTCGACACATAAAGGAGAATACTCACAATAGTTGATACGTCAGATTCCTCCCCGGCCACAACTACAATTTGGATTTGGGGGATGGCGAAGTTGTTCCATCTTGCTGTAGCATTGGGATATCGACTATCTGAGGGCCCATAGAGGGTGGCTTTGCTTGAAACTCGCTGTCCAAGTTCTCGAAGCACCGTTGCCGCATTTATTTCGCTTCGAGTGACCGGAAACCTTTGGAAGTAGCTGGGAATGCCGGCACTAGCCGCTAAAGCCCGAAGTAAGACGAGGCCGCAGCCGAGAGAGGAGCTAAACCTCATGTTGTTTCTGTGTATGACTGTAAGCTAACGGACACGCAGATTAATTATTTGCTAATCAAGTTGATTGGACGGCCATGGTGAATATATCATTTCGAAGCCTCAGAAACCGGGCATATATGTACATGTTCGTATGAATAGCGCATCTTACAGACTTCCAGTTCTGGTAGCATGTTGCAACTTGGAATATAGGATTCGAGACTCGGAGATCCCGTGGTCTGCTCATGGTTCTGTAGAGAAAAAGGATTTGGATTATAGTTTCTAAAATTATCTGCGCCACTGGAATCCATGGTAGTTGTGCCAGAGGCAGACAGTCCAATCAAACCGATCGCAGCGCAGCGGGCTCTCGAGGCTGGACTTGAAGGTCAGGCAAAAGGGGAAGGAGAAGCTGAAGGATCTCCTAGACAACCGGAATGAATACGAAGTGCCAATAAGCCGCCAAAAATAAAAATACAAATAAAAAACAATCTCTGCCTAATTTCGCAGCCCGAAACGTCGGCCGAGGGAGAGAATCAGAATACCGACTCCGACCCGCGTGGGCTTCCCAGCGCCGACTGCCAATAACAAAACTCAGTTTAATTTTAATTCTTATATTATTTGGGCTATTTTTGGCACTTGGTAATAAGTAATCAGCTCGATATTCCCTCACTGCCAAGACTCGTTTATCCTGAAAGTCTTTGTATAGTGGTTGTTAGGTTGCAGTATAGTGCTAGGGCTCTGTTCTTGATTCCTAAGGCCTCCTCGCCCAGTTAGTGAGGACTCCCCTCCTCATATAGACCTTATATTCGTTCAAACAACCCTAACCCCTAAGATGGAAACCCTACAAGAGAACCCCTCCAAGTCATGTTCGCTTTGAACTACAGCAATATCACTACCAGCCATGACGGTTTCAGGCCCTCTACCGTACTTGTCTCCCTTTGCTTCATCTTTTGTAGTCTCTATGGGTTATACCAATGGCTTCTCCCCAAGCCGATACCGGGCATTGCGTTCAACCCGGAGGCAACAAAGTCACTCCTCGGGGACCTCCCGGCAATGATCAAAGAAGTTACCGTCACTGGCGAGTTCCGAGTATGGTGCGCCAAACAAGTAAGGAAAATGAACTCGCCCATATGCCAAATCTTCATACGGCCTTTTGGAGAACCCTGGATTCTCTTGTCCGACTATCGCGAGTCACGAGATATCCTGACGCGCCGCCGCGAGTTCGATAAGTCTTCTTTCTTATCAGATGGAATGATCTCCATCGGTTCTTTTCACGGGAGATATATAACCGGCGATGAGTTCAAGGCCAATCGCCAGCTCATTCAGGATCTCATGACGTCAACTTTCCTGAACAGTCACGTCGGCCCGGCGGCGTATAAAAAGAGCCTCGAACTCATGTGTCTGTTCAATCTGAAGATGGATGCGGCACAGGGGCGACCTTTCAGCGTTAAGGAGGATTTTGAATACACTTCAATAGACGTCATGATGGAATTTGCCTTTGGTGGAAATTGGCTACATACAGCATTGGGCCCGCAAGTCACTCTCTTAAAACCGGAACTCGCTTCGAGTTCTCGTTTAGATAAAAGCGTAGAAACCCCGGTTGTATTTCCAAAAGCTCCTCTCGTCGACTTCTTGGTTTCCGTGTATAAGGNCCGCCGATGTTGTAGAACGAACGATCAACGCTGCCATACCGCAGCTGCAGACATGGTGGTGGTCGAAAGAGGCCTGGTATAGAAAAATATTTGACGAGAAGGAGCGCGTTTTGAAGGAACAGGTGCTCATTGGCTTACAAAACTACCGGGAAGGGCATGTCGAGACTGGCATTGAGCATATGATTATGCGGGAAGCCTCTAGGGCAGATAAGGAAGGCCGTGCACCCAACTTTGAGAGCAAAATTTTCCGCGATGAGGTGAGTCCTGGAGGAATTTTCTCGCTGTAATGATAGAAACTCGATCACTGACAGCTACTCCAGATGTTTGGGAATATCATAGGCGGTCACCACACTACGAGTGGAGCAATGATGTGGCTGACAAAATATTTGACAGACAATCCTTGTGTGCAAGACAAGCTGCGCTCGGTTCTATATGCAACGCTGTCTCTGGCGAGGGAAGAGAAACGCCTATTCACTTTTAGCGAGATCCGGCAAGCCAAACTACCCTATCTTGACGCCGTTATCGAAGAAATGCTCCGCATAAATGCCGTCCCCGTCACGCGCGAGGCCCTCTACGATACCACGATCCTAGGTTGTCCCATAAAGAAAGGAACCCAAGTCTTCTTCATGTCGAACGGGCCAGGCTTCTTAACGCCACCACTCGCCGTCGACGAAAGCAGGAGGCGGGAAACCTCACGCGTCGCCAAGATGAAGGCCGAATGGGACGCGTCGCATGGCTTGGCGAGTTTCATACCGGAGCGCTGGCTTGTTCGCAAGAACAATGGCAACGGCCTCTTGGCAGATGATGTCGAGTTCGATGGCGCGGCTGGGCCGCAGCTCGGTTTTGGTCTCGGACCACGCGCGTGCTGGGGGCGGAGGTTGGCGTATTTGGAGATGAGGGTGGTCATCGCAATGCTCGTCTGGCAATTCCAGTTGCTGGAAACGCCGGCGGGCTTATCGTCTCATGCGGGACTTGAAGGGATTGCACGAGTCCCGCAGCAATGTTATGTCAGACTGAGAAAGATCGAGTAAGACTCTGTTCTAATGGAAGATCGATCTGAGAGCTTTCGATTGAGTATTATTAAGCTTATATATATGTAGCTAGATTGGCATCTGCTAATAATCCCCGCTACTTACAGTCTGTATTAAAATCGAGGAGTTATAAAACAGATGTGCAAGCCTTACACACCGCACTTTCCACCTATTCAGTGATATACTCTCAATTCAAAATTTCTAATACATCGCGCATATTACTATATGACTATCAAACTCCCCTACTAGCTCGATATAGTTTCCCATTAATCGATGAGACCGGATGGGTTGAGAAGTTTTTGAAACCCCTCGTTCCAAACTTTGGCCCCTTGAGCGCCAAAGCCGACACCGATCTCGTTCTTAAATGAGTTATCGGCCCCTGTCAGCTCCAAAGCCTCGAAGAATCGATCAATATATTCACCGAGCGGCATGGGTTGAACGGCCATCTGCGGACCCCCTTGCAACGCATCCGTCTGCTGCCGATGAGCCGCGTTGAGCTCTGTATCCACGTACGGCGGCACAACCTCGACGACATTCATATTTTTACACCCTGTGTATTCCAACTGCATTCGCATTACTTTGGCGAAGGCGGCAATGCCGGCTTTCGTGGGGCAGTACACCGGGTAGAATGGCACAGGAAAGTAACCGAGGGACGAGCTTGTGAGGAATATGTTGGTATAGGTACCCGACTGTGCCAGTTTGAGTAGATGCGGAGCAAAGTATTGTGAGATAAGGACAGGCGCGAGGAGATTGGTAGTCATCTCCTCGACGATATCCTTTTGGTTGAGTGGGTGTGTGAATATCATGTGATGGTTCTGGATCCCAGCATTGATGTACACAGAATCGAGTTTTGGGAAATCGGTCAGGATACCTTGCACTTCAGTCTTTAAATTTTCCAAATCTGTCAGATCCCACTAGTTTCATAGTTACGTCCTTGTTAGCAACTTGGTGACGTTTGGCGGTTGTGGGGTAATCATACCAGGCGATATTCAAGGCCAGGCAGATCTCGGGAGAGTTGTGATAATTTTTCACGATCATGTTCGCGGCCAGTAGCAATAACCTTTTTCCCCAGATGGTGGAATCGACGGACCAAGGCCTCTCCAATACCACGCCCAGCGCCAAGAATTAGGATAGTTCTTATTCGTGAACACATTATTCCGCTGGATGACAAAGATTCGGTACGAAATGCCTGTTCTAAAAAGGTTTGCACTGCAAAAGCAGCCCTGTTACGGGTACACATCAAGGTAACCATCAACTAGAAATCTACAGTTTATAGCGTAAGTACTGGTAAGCTTACAACAGGGTAGCAAGGTATGCGTGCAGCCCTTCGGCTATTAGCTAGAGACCGCCGCCACTTCAACCCCCGGACCGTCATTATGGGGTAATTATGGAGCGATTTCGGCCGGGACTCGCAAGGCACGATATCGGCCGATGGTCATGACCCCGCTACTATGGGACCGGCTGGTAGCGACAGGGCATGAACAGCCACGGCGACTGCTGGTTAAGGTTGAGCCAGTGTTGAAGGAGTCATCATTTTTGCAAACTTACGCCCCAACCCTTCTGCCAACCCCGGTATGCACATGGTACGTCTCGTTTGCCGTAAGCCGGCAATCGACTTGCAACCTGGCTTTGTGAGAAGGTAAGGCGAATTATCTAGATAACTCGCATCTCTAGCATTTGTCTTCGCTGCGCTAGCGCAAACCTCAGGAATAAATACGACTATTACTGAAGAGGATGTGCTGTGGGCATCAAGTATTAACCAAATATGTACATAGCAATAATAAAGAGTCCAGTCTTTATATAGTGTCTTAATCTGGAGTTGTATAAATGTATGTTGGATAAAATTAAATGAACTGGATTGAAAAGAGGGTATGAAGGTGTAAGGGTCGGGTGCAAGAAGCAGGTGGTAAGTGCTCATCGTGGATATGAGTATGCTGTAGCTTCTTTATCTTATCAGCGATAAGATACAATCTGATGAGTGGAGACCCTAAGATTAAGTTACCTGCTCCTCATCACCCTGATAGACTCAACTGAACGTT
This sequence comes from Nemania bipapillata, assembly GCA_029590615.1. Lineage (NCBI taxonomy): Eukaryota > Fungi > Ascomycota > Sordariomycetes > Xylariales > Xylariaceae > Nemania > Nemania bipapillata. Next base: position 13,749 of record JAPESX010000123.1, on the reverse strand, counting down.
CTAAAATCGTATCAATACGTGAAAGCCATGATGGTAACTAGTTCTATGATTACGTTCGCTTGAGGTAGACTTCGAGCAACCCGAGCGGCCCATTATCAAAAACCTTGCGAATCTCATATCTGGGATCCGCTTGTTTCAACAAACTGTTGAACTCGGCCTCTGTGCGTTGCTTCGCACCACAATTGACCAACATGACCATGTCCACCTGTCGCACATTGCGCTCTTGATGACGCGGCCACTGGCCCGGCTCAGGGATGATGATGTCGTTGATAAGCAGAGGCGTTTCCGGACTAGAATTCTCGAGACCAGGGACGAAGGATTTAAAGATGGTGACTACATCCTTATCCGCCCAGTTATGTGTGCATTGGCGAATCAAAAATGCAGCCGCATTTGTTACTGGTTGAGGGTCAAAGAAGCTATGTTGAGAATAGGTTACGCGACCCTGGAGGCTGTCGGAAAGCGATTCCCGACCCTCAGCGAGCATATCTGGGTTAGAATCCTGCACAATGAACTTCAACTCGGGATAAAGCTGCAGTTTTCGATCAATCACGTCAGCAGCTCGAATTTTTGGCCTGTAATACGAGGATTGCTACAGTGATGGGGGCGAAGTGCTTAGGAGCAGACTTACTATAGCCAAGCTCTTCGAGATATGGCCATTCCCACCGCCACAATCCACGACACTGCCTCGGAGGGCAGACCAGTCGAATCCATCCTTTAGCAGAGAGTCGAGGTGGCTATCCATTTTGCTTAGTCCAGCCATGGCTTTGGCGAAACGACGCGCCTTGTCCGGGCTATTCTTGTAGAATTCGAAGATACCGACACCATGTCGGGTGACAAAAGGGTTGAGGTTCTGGTGAGCTTCGTGGGGATTAGCCTTGAGGCTGATATTGCAGTCGGCAGCCGCCTTCAGCATTTCGTCTAAAGAGTAGTGGACCACCGATCGGAGATCTTCGTCCTTCTGCATTGCGATAGAAGCAGTACTATGTGAAATAACTCGAGGCTGGCGCTCTTCGAAGATGCGGTATGTCATGAGCTGGCGTATGATACGACTTGTACGATCAACGTCTAAGCCAGCATGGTTGGCTAAATCATCGAGCGTTATGCTCCTATCTGCAGGCACCAGTTGGAAGAACTCAAAGTCAAGGGCCACCTGGAGCGCACCCAGATCATAGCCGGTGCAGCAGAACTCTCTCAACCATCTTCTAGGGCCGTCGATTAGAAGCTTGAGATCTTCTAAAGAGGCTTTTAGGTCGGCATGAAGACGGCGGTATTCTTGTGTGTTGGGCGGATCTTCAGCATCTGGCGCAAAGGATAGCGTTGGGAAGTTCTCTTCTTGCAGGTATTTTGCCATACTTTGTGTGAGCTCCAGTATTGCCTCTCCTAGGCCAAGAAGTGATGCAGAAGCGTCTGCGACGCTATTGATTGTAGTTTCGGCCATTGTCACGGTACTGGGAGGATGGTTGTTTTGTCGTCCTTCATGTTTCGCCGTTCGCGAGCATATGTTAAACGTCTGACCTTCTTGAACTAAAATGAAAACCAAGGAGTAGTTTGGTGAATATCTTGAGTCGCATTTGGATACGAGTTAGGCTGAAACCGCAAGCGGACTGCAGAACCTAGATCCTCATCGGTCGGAGAGCATGCAGAAAGCCGCTCGTACGTCGGCCGACGACGCTCATCGGACCAAAGATTCCAATTACACAAGCATCGTGCCAAGATATGGCGAGACTGGTAGGCCCATATAACTCAGTGGTTTGATCGACGAAGTAGTACAAGAAGGAATTTCGCCAAAGTGGTTGGGCTGCTTTATAGGAGAGCAGCTGATTGCGATTATGCACTGGCTATGCTTTCACCAGCTTTCAGACTCCGGAAATCCATGATACTACTCAAAATCGGATTCAACTTCTGTTCACTATGAGCTGCTCTCAGAGTGATGCACATGAGCCAGTGGCCATTGTGGGCATGGGTAAGATCTTTATTTGTAAATCATCGAAAGAAGATTATTGCTAAAATTTCTGGATCAGGGTGCCGATGGCCTGGTGGCGTGCGCTCCGGCTCTCAGTTCTGGGAGTTCTTGTGTAACAAGACAGATGGTTGGAAGTCTTTCGAGCACCCACGGTTCTCTTCCCATGCATTCTATCACCCTGACCCGAACCGTCCCGGTTCCATGAGCATGAAAGGCGCGTTTCTTCTCGAGGAAGACGCCCGTCTTTTTGACCACTCCTTTTTTGGTATAACTAGCCTGGAAGCAGAAACTCTAGACCCCTCGCAACGCAAACTTCTCGAAGTGACTTATGAAGCTATCGAGAACGCCGGAGAAACATTAGACAGTATTTCCGGATCTCGCACGGGGGTTTTTGTTGGAAATTTCTGCTTGGATCACTGGATGATCCAGTCGCGAGACTGGGACTATCCGAGACCTTACGCTTTCACAGGCGCAGGCACCAGTATTCTGGCAAATCGCATTAGCTATACCTTTAATCTTCAAGGGCCGAGGTATGGGAGTTCTTTACTGCCAGATTGTCATAGTTTCTAACTTTAAGCAAGCTTGACTGTTGATACGGCCTGTTCGTCATCTATGTACGCCTTACATCTGGCCATAAATGCGATTCGTGCCGGGGATTGCAATGCTGCGATAGTAGCATCTGCTAATTGGATTGCAGATCCCGGAGTTCAAATTGCGCTTAACAAACTTGGTGCGCTGTCCGCGTCCGGAAGGTGTCATACTTTTGACGCTAGGGCTGAAGGCTATGGCCGAGGAGAAGGCTATGGTGCGATTTATCTTAAAAAGGCAGCACTAGCTGTTGCGGATAATTTACCAATCCGGGCTATGATAAGAGGTACTGCCATTAACTCTAACGGCCGAACGGGCGGTATTACACGACCAAGCACCAACGGCCAGGAGCTCGTTATTCGCGAAGCGTATCGAAATGCTGGAGGGATCCCTTTCAGAGATACGAGCTACTTCGAATGTCACGGGACTGGCACCTACGTCGGTGATCCTATTGAAGTTGCTGCTATTGGGAGAGTTTTTGCTGCAGATCGATCTGCTGATGATCCTTTGCTTATTGGATCTATTAAAAGCAGTATTGGACATAGCGAAGGTGCTAGCGCTTTAGCATCCATTATAAAGGTGGTACTCGCGTTCGAAAACGGCGCTATTCCTCCAATATTCGATCTCAAGACTCGTAACTCCAACATCGACTTTGAAGGTGCTCGGGTCCGTCCAGTGACGGAAGTCACCTCGTGGCCGAAAGACCGCCTTCAACGGGCCAGTATCAACTCCTTTGGATATGGCGGCGCGAATGGGCACTGCATTATTGACCACGTCAACAACGTCTTCTCCGATTACATAGCACCTGGCGTCTTTCACCTAAGAACGAAGGGCACACACAATAGCGCCACGGCGACTCTTACCAACTGCAATGCTGATATGATCATCGACTATGAGAGCAATGTATATTCTAACGGTAAAGTGAACGGCAATGGGAGCAGTATTCGAGATGGAATGGCAATGGGCCACCGCCCCATCGTTAAGAAACTGAAGTCACAATCGACTATAAATGCAACAACACGGCAATTCGTGATCCTACCACTTTCGGCACATAGCGAAGGTTCCTTCAAGTTAAATCTTGACACCTTACCCCTAGCAATAAGGAACTATCCCTTGGCCGATATTGCGTATACGCTCAGTGCTAAGCGCTCGAGATTCGCCTACCGATCATTCTGCATAGTTAATAAGGACCAACCCCCCGAGAACTTGACGGTCGACAGGAAGATTACTAGGGCACCTTTGCAACCTTCTAACATAGGATTCGTTTTCACTGGCCAGGGAGCACAATGGCATGGGATGGGTGCTGAATTATTCGACTACCAGGTCTTTCGGAACACAATTCACTATCTAGATGATGTCCTTGATGCCCTTCCCAACCGCCCCAGCTGGTCTTTGCACAGCATTATTTCGGGCAGCAACGATGCTACTCTGGTCCATAGAGCTGACATATCCCAAACTATATGCACAGCCGTGCAGGTCGGTGTTGTAGACCTCCTGGCATCATGGTCTGTTAGGCCTGTTGGAGTCTGTGGACATTCATCTGGTGAAATAGCAGCAGCTTATGCTTCTGGCCACATTTCGGCGGCTGAAGCCATCGTGGCTGCGTATTTTCGTGGACAGGCAGTATCAAAGAATAACCGAGCAGGGGCCATGCTCGCGGTAGGCCTTGATGCCGAAACTGTGGCGCAAAAGTATCTCGGTGGTCGTGAAAATATGGTCAAGCTAGCGGCAATCAATTCAGGCAACAGCGTCACCTTGTCGGGAGATGTTATCGTAATCGAGGAGATCGCCGCAGCCATGACACAGAACAACATTTTTAATAGGACACTAAATACAGGAGGCAATGCCTACCATTCTCATCATATGTTACAAGTCGGGGAGGAGTATATCGAGATGCTCACCAAAGGTCTCACGTATATCCGCGAGCTCGGCCTAACGTCTGCAGATCAGCGATACCCACGTGTGCCATGGGTGTCTTCTGTCACCCCCTCCAAGAGTATTGGTGATTTCAACAATGCGGCGGTATACTGGAGAGCTAATCTTGAATCGCCAGTTTGTTTCTCTGATGCAGTCTCCCGCCTGGTAGCCCAAAAGGACCTCCAGCCCCACGTTCTTCTCGAGATTGGTCCTCACCCGGCGCTAAAAACCCCCCTGGAGCATAGTGTGAAGGCGAGCGAGCCGGCTATTTCTTATGTTTCAACACTGAAACGACAAGAGGACTGCCGGAAATCCATGCTTCGATGTGCAGGCACATTATTTGCTCTGAACGTGGACATGGACCTTACTACCGTGAATGCCGTTGACGAGGTAGATGGCTTGGGGTTCAAACATGGACACACCTGCACAGGGCTCGCACCCTACCAGTACGCTTATGGAGAACTCAATTACTACGAAACCCGTCTTAGCAAAGAGTACAGATTTCGCACGGCACTTAGACATGATCTTCTTGGCTCTAAGATTGTTGGGACTGCGAAGCTTCGGCCTCAATGGCGTAACATCCTACGTCTCAAGGCCCTGCCATGGTTAGGAGATCATCGCCTGGGAACAAGTTAGTCACTACTTCAATATTAATAAACGTCCCTGTCATCCTGACTTTACTAACATTACTTTCAGATAGTGTATTACCTGGCGCAGCATACATAGCCATGGCAGTTGAAGCCGTTTTGAGGGCGCATGAGGAGCTCCATCAACCTGCGAAAGCTCAAGCCTTCTTACTTGAGAATGTTACCATTAAGAAGGCTCTCGTGATTCCCGAAGATGATCATGGCATTGAAATAATAACAACCTTAGAACTGGCTAATGCGACATGGGCCACATTCTCCGTCAGCTCCGTTGGAAGTGAAACTAATGAATGGACGGAGCACAGTACAGGCCGCATCAAGATCGAATTTGAACCGGGCGAGGACCACCTCAAAGAGGCTCAAAAGACTGTATATACCCCCCTCTCCCTCGACTTAAAGGCCTGGTATAAGAAACTTTTGAGCATTGGGCTGAATTACGGACCAGTCTTTCAACCATTATCTAACGCGAGTGCCGATCCAACATCACAGACAGCGACAGCAACTGTAAATTTGAATCCAGCAGAAGGCCACGCAAGCGAACAACGATATGCTGTACACCCGGCTTCCCTGGATGGTGCTATTCAGCTGGGGTTGATAGCCTACTACCAAGGACACACAACTAAGGCTAGCACGGCGTTTGTTCCCGTGTACCTCTCCCATCTTTATATCTCCAATAGTACCAGCTATGGCTCGTGTACCGTCGTTGCTCACGGGCAGAAGCGGGGCATTCGAAGTGTCTCTCTTGGCTTTCAGATGCTTGGTCCAAAAGGCGAGATCCTGCTCGATGCCAAGGGTCTCCGTTGCACGAGCTTCACTGGCGAGCACGCCCAAGTTGACTCGACCTTTTGTACTCCGCTTACACGGCTTGTCTGGAAGCCTGACTTCCGCATGCTGAGTAACCGCCAAGCTCGCAGTTTGTTCCCCCCGCCCAAGGAAAACATCGAGAAGTCGGTCTTGTGGGCGATTACGAACAAATTAGCACACTTCGTGGTGCTTAGCATGTACGATCAATTCGGTGAACTTAAGGATGGGCCCAAACCATCAGGAGAAGACGTAGCGCAATTCTTCGAGTGGATTAAAAGGAAGGGCCGTACCGACCACTCGCCCATGATGGAAGAGGCCAGACATTTAGCCAGCAACGCCCTTCTACTTCCTGCGATAGAAGAGCTAGTCAGTCAGGCTCCCGAAGTCATAGAGGTCAAGATTGCAAATCTTCTCCATAACAACGCAGCCGATATACTCTACGAACGCAAGACAGGGATAGATTTGATCATCAGCAAAGAGTTACTTACCCCGCTCTATACTACTGGACTGTTGATGACAGGTATTTACCCTCAGCTATCCCACGTACTGACTGGCTTGGCTCATTCCAACCCCGACATGCGTGTTCTTGAAATCGGCGGTGGCACGGGTGGCGCAACGCGTATTGCTATGGAAGCATTTACGAGACCTAACGGCGTTAAGGCCTACCTTGACTATACTTTTACAGATATTTCAGCCGGATTTTTATCATCTACACGTGAAGCCATGTCGGACGTACGCGATATACACTTCTCCGTTTTGGATATCGAGGTCGATCTAATAAAGCAAGGCTATGAGGAGAAAAAGTATGATCTTATCATTGCTTGCCAGGTGCTTCACGCCACCTCCAACATGCATAATACTTTGGTCAACTGCCGAAGACTCCTCAAGCCTGGTGGCAGGCTTGTTTTAGTTGAAACCAACAAGAACTTCATCGTTCCAGGTGTTGTGGTGGGTACATTTACAGGATATTGGGCTGGAGTTCCAGACGGTCGCGTAGATGCTCCCTTCCAGGGCCTTAAGGATTGGGATTCTTCTCTGAAGGGTGCTGGGTTCTCAGGCTTGGATCTAGTTCTAGATGACTTCCCCGGGCCTAATAATACCACTTCTGTGATAGTTTCCACCGCCCTCACAAACGAGGTTAACTCTCGGCTTATCCCAGTCCACCTCTACTGCAGTGGGAGTGCAGTCCAATCTCTTGGCGAGCAACTCTCTAATGAGCTGGAACACCGTGGGATGCTCGGCAAGCTTTTCACCGCTGACGATGGCTTAGAAGGCCTCAGCCCCGACTCGCATGTTATTGCATTATTAGATGATGATCATCTTTTGATCAACTCTAGTGAGCGGAATTTCGCAATCTTCCAACAACTTACAAGAAGAGCAGCAAGCCTGGTGGTTGTCACCAACTCGGGTCTAGTCAAGGGGCGTAACGCCGACGGTGCGGTTGTTCAAGGCCTTCTTCGCGTCCTCCAGAGCGAGAATCCAGAGAACCAATACACCACAATCGACTTGGACGGGGACAACTTCAGAGTTGGAAAGAGTGAAGTAGCAGAGCTTGCCCGCTGTATTGTAAATCTCGAGTCAAAGTTGCAGCAGGCCGTCTCGTCGACTGAAGAGGAGGATAGTTTCAGGGACCGCGAGTTCACGTGGCAAGATGGCTGTTTGTGGGTCAGTCGCCATGTGCCTGATACTGGGTATCACGCACACTATTCGTCGAGTGGTGGAAGTATTAAGCTGGAACTGCTACCGCTCAACAGCCAAGGCAGTATAAGAGCCGCCTTTGAGACAGCTGGTGTGCTGAAATCGCTCCATTTCTCACCCTGCAATGACCACTTGCAACCTCTCCCGGCAGGGTTCATTGATGTTAAAGTTGCAGCTATTGGTTTGAGCTCAAAGGACTTAGACATCTGGGCTGGGCGCTCGCAGGAGAATCATTTCTCTGCTGAATACTCGGGCGTCATCACCGCAGTCGGTAGCGGAGTGCAGGGCTTCAATATCGGTGATCGTGTATATGGCTTAGGCAAAGGGCAGTTTGGTAACTATACGCGAGTTCCTGCTGCATTTGCAAGCAAGCTCCAAGCGACAGACGATGATATTCAGATGGCCTCCATGCCATTAGCATACACGACCGCGGTCTATGCCCTTGACCACGTCGCCCAGCTCTGTGAGGGTCAGTCGGTGCTAATTCAATCCGCCACCAAAGAAATTGGTTTGGCATCTGCTTGCCTTGCAAGTTCCAAAGGCGCCACTATCTTTGTCATGATTGACACACCCGAGCACGAGCGCTTCTTTGTGGAGGAACTAAATGTCCCTACGCCGAATATTATCACAAAATATAGCTTAGACAATCTACGGCGCGCTGCGCAGACAACTTGCAGGGGTAGTTTTGATGTGATTATTGGATCTTCTCGCATCCGGCCTCTTTCTTCGCTTGCTCCCGTTCTCGCACCTCTCGGCTGCCTGATTGATGTGGACCGAGTCGACGCACAATCTAATTCCTCAGTGAGCTTAGATCAGCTCTCAACCGTGGCTACTTATCGCACGGTCGACGCTCTCACCATTCTCGACGTGGATCCCGCGCTTGGCCAATCCCTCATGCAAGCCGCGGATAACTATTACCGTAAGGGATTGATTCGGCCCATCCAAAGCATTACAGCACTGGATGTCGCCCAGCTAGCACCTGCACTGGCGGAATTTCCCACTTTGCCTGGGAAACTCGTGGTAAGCTTTAAGAGAAACGACTCTCTGGTCCGAATGACACCCAGGGCGCCGACGATTCAATTCAATTCCGAGGCTTGCTATGTCATCACGGGAGCGCTTGGTAGCTTGGGACGCTCTATGGTGCGCTGGATGGCCGAACGAGGAGCACGATATCTAGCGCTACTCTCCCGGCGGGATGTTTCCAGAGTTCCCGGGGCATCTGATTTTGTGGATTCCTTGAATAGTCGCGGCGTGTACACAGAGTGCTTCGCCTGCGACGTTGCTCAGAAAGACCAGGTAATCGACATTATAAAACAAATATCTACGCGCCGCTCTATAAAGGGCGTTGTCCACGCCGCTGTCTCTTATCTAGATCTATCATTCGATAAACTTTCGCCCGAGACTTGGGCCAAAGGCATATCGGCCAAGGTGCACGGTACCAAGAACCTGCACGAAGCAACATTGTCTAGTCCCCTGGACTTCTTCGTCATGACTACTTCGGCACTCTCTACTTACGCCTTCGCAACGCAAAGCGCATACACAGCGGCGAACAACTTTCAGGATTCCTTTGCGCGCCAACGTGTGCAGATGGGTCTCCCCGGCTCGACAGTTTCTTTCAGCTTGGTACGCGAGATTACAGAAGTGGGCTCAAGTAGCTTGACAGTCGATCTGTTTGAGCGAAATAAGACTTTAAGCCTGAACGAATCCGAATTCTTAACCATGCTCGAGCCGGCGTTCCTAAATAACCGGACAACCCAGGAAAATGCCCCCGATATATGGTCAGGCCAGGAGGAAGACCCCCCTTTCCGTCGCAAACCTGCACACCTATCTCGACCCGCGGGCCATGATGAACAAAAGGCTTGAAGACATAGCAGATGGATCCGCATCGTCCACTCAACCGCGATGGTACAACGACGGCCGCGTGTCGCTGATGATGCGCGGCTTCCAGGATGCGCTTCAGTGGTCTGCCCAACGGCAAGGTTCTTTGTCAAATGGGTCTCCTAAGGATACCGTCGGTCAATTGCGTGTGGAATTTGAGGCTGCAGTTCGTGAAGGTGGATCTGCCAAGCGCGATTCAATCACCCGGATGGCGCAGACACTCATCATCGCAGCGGTTGCGGAGATGCTGTTCGTAGATGTCGAGAGCATCGACCCAGCCAAATCGGTAGCCGAGCTCGGAGTAGACAGTTTGATTGCTGCCGAGTTGCGACGTTGGTTTGTGCAAACCCTCGGAGCTCGCATTAGCATGCTGGATCTTCTTGATCCGGGCGTGAGTATCCGGATGCGAGCCGCGGACATCGTCAACAAGGCACTTCTTTCTGAAGAATGATTGGGGGGGGGGAGGAAGGGTTTTGGATTTTGACTGTTTTTTTGTTTTTTTTTTTCTCCAGACAACTTTTTTTCATGCACCCCAATGTTTCATTAAATAGGTATTAAATATCAAGTGTGCCGTTGAAAATGCTATTACGTGAAATGTTCTAATCGTCTACATGTTCTCCCTGTGTTGTTGGAATTGGATGGCGGACTAGAGCCCAATATATTACTAGGCACCCCTATCTCGCCTATGAAGGTCCTTTTAAAGCTAATGCTACAGTCCAGATCCCATACGAACCCCTTATGCCATCCTAACGCCCTTTTACTTCGGTCGTATCTACGAGAGTCAACTGTTCTTCCGTTAATGTCAAATATAGGTGTGGAACGCTCCACACCTCCTGTATATATAAACTACCATACTTCCCAGGCCCTACTATAGGGCTTCTGATCTCTTCTTTGCCCTCGAATACAACCTTATGCCTATTACCTCCACTATCGTTGACAGTTAAGTAGCTCAGAGGTACTAGCTATATAGGTTTTGATTCCGCATTGCTTCTTTGGGCAGACACCGGTATGTATTTCAACCACTTCTCCAACTCCGTCACGAATTCATCGGCCAGCTCAGAGTCTATAACGCAGTCTTGCCAGCTACAAGTCACCGCAAGATCGCCGTCTCGAACGCTGACGACGGAGATGTTGAGTGCAGCAGCTACCACATTAGCACACAGAACGAATTTGGCCCCGGTAATCGCCCAACCGGTGCCGTTGGCGGGCTCGGCCGAAGAGCGTCTTTTCGGGCTGCCGTCGATGGGCCCGAGATTGCTAACGACCCATGAGACGCTTCTTGGTTTACGGGCCTCCTCCTTCAGCTGCGCGCGCCAGTCTTCAACCCCCTGTGCGAACCCAACCATGTCGTTTCTCGTACCCATCTGTAGCTTGTCTTTGATGTCTCGCCGCACCTTGCATGCCGAAGTCCACACAAGGTCGAGGAGCGCCCCGGTGGGTAACTTCTCAACAGCGCCCTCTGGGGGACTCAAAGCACGGATCTGGGCGACCAAATCCTCCCCAAAGGCGTGACTCAACATTGTCACGTAATTCGATATAGCTATAGACGGTTCGTACCACGGGTATAATGGATGACGAGAAGGCAAAAAGCGCCGCAGGTCCATAGCCGTCTGAGACGTGAAAGCCGATGCAGTGGAGGGTTCCAGGAGAAAAGCAAGTGAGACCAGGGCAATCCCATGAAAAAGCCCTGTGAGGGTTGTCCCGTGATGGCGACAAATTGTTACCAGCTCCGATACCAACTGACTTGAAATAGTGATGCTGCGAAACTGGGTCTTGAACGGTGCTGCTGTGATTGGCGTCCAATTGGCCTGCGCTGGTTGTTTCGGATACCCGGCGCTGCGCATCCGAGCTTCGTCTTGTAGAAACTTTCGCATGACCCGCGGATCTACGGGGAACCCAGTTAGGTTTTCCGGAGGCGGGCAGAGCCGCCCCGCCGATCCGGGCGGCAATTTCAAGACGCGATTTTCAAGCCCGTTGCCGTCTGCTTGGAGGTTGTCCCGAAGACTCTGGAGCAGATCCCGGTGGAAAATGAGCGCGCTGATTCCATCTAGGTTTGTGTGATTAAATACGAAAAGGACTTCGACAAACCTTGCGCCCTCCGGACGGAGCACCTGGATTTTCCACCCGGGTGTTGTGCTAGGGTTGGTAAACTTCGCATCCAATAGCTGGCGGTGTCTGCTCAGGCACTCTTTTTCAAAGTCGACCGAGTTACCCTTTATTGTACACCACTGTATATGATCTGCGAGATTGAGACTATCGAGCAAAATCCACCGTGGCCTGTTGGTATTCTGGCCAATGAGGCCAATGTGCAGATGAGCATGCTTCAGTATAACTCTGGAAATTGCCTTATCGAAGAAATTGACAAGATCTCTTTCCGAAGTATTAGGTCCGAAATGTTGTGGCAACTGATACCGGCATGAAAGCGCTACACCTCGCATGTAGTCTAAATACTGAAGGGCTGCCTGGTAGGTTTCGCTATAAGATGACTTAGCTTTTTGTTGCTATTCTATAGTATTATGCTTTTAAGGAAAATGACTGACACACATCCGAGTCTACGGATGACTTGTTCACGATGGCGAGGTGCATCGGACTTCGTCACTCGGTCCAAACTACTAGTTTGCCGTAATAATTGAGACCGGAGGGGCACCCCATTGAGAGAGAGGTGCCTTATCACGGCTGGGCTCAAAATGGCTTCCATTCGGTTAAAGGAAGTGTATTACTAATTTTCCGTTGCAACCTGGAAAGAGTAAATTTCCCTATTATGAGAAGAGTTCGGCACGGTAAAGGCAGTAATACCAAGCCGTGCAGATTAAATCATGAAGTACACTCTAGGCGAAGACATTACACCAATTCAGTCATATACACTCTTAACAATAGGATTGTCAGCTATTATGCTGTTACCCAAAGGAAGCAGTCCCAGCTGAACCCATCCCATCTCTCTGCTCCTGAATCAGCTAAACCTCATCACTTACCTTACTCTAGTAGTAAGGTAAGTATGCATATTAACACTGCCGTACCCATGTTGACTAGCCTTCGGCCGACACAGGAGAGCCAATTCTGCTAATAGTCAAGGCTGTGTTCGTCGGGGATTGCTGTTAGCAACCTAGCTTCGGCCGACGCACGTTCTCAGCTCTGTGCCACATCCCCGTTTTAGCTTCCACATTGGGCAAACTCTGAACAAGCTGAATCCAATGAGAGCCCTGCGAGACATTCGCCCAATTCGGTGTAGTCGTTGAGGCGTTATTTTCTTCATGTATTGAGTAATATACTACCCGGTGAGTAACCTTATGTGATTGATTCTTTGTGACAACCACAAAGATCGGCAGTCTCACATTCCGGCGCAAGGGGTCGGGATATATTCTTACAAATCCAAAATACAGACCATGCTGATTAATGTCCATCCTATTCACGATCTCTCCTTTCCTCCTAGGTACCGGAATCGTTGAGGTCCGGGCAGTCCCTACGCATGAGAAACACAATCTTCAGGCCAGCTCACTTGGGCGGCCAGTTATCATGATTCCCCTTCGATTTTTTTTCCCCTAGTGAGAGTCAATACAATCAGTACCCTACTACTCAACTCCTTCCTCATGTCCTCACCTCGCTATTCTCATCTATAATATTCTTTCCAATAGACCTGACGTTACTAGTGTGTCTACCGATATGTCCAATGCCGAGCCTTCTCAGCAAGAGCCCTCCGGCGCGATGCCCGTTGTAGACGAGGATAAGGAACGAGATAGTCAGAAAATGGGAAGCGATAAAGAAGGCTCCCCAGAAGCATCGCAAGATCAACTGGCGGAAGACGAGTCCAAGTACCCTCGCGGCCTCCATCTCGGGCTTATCCTCGTCTCTCTATGTCTGTCTATCTTCCTCGTCGCCCTAGACCAGACGATCATTGCACCGGCTCTCGGGGCTATCACGACGCAGTTTAACTCGATCGAAGACATCGGGTGGTACGGCGCCGCGTATCTTCTCACGACAACGGCTGTTCAGCCCCTTTATGGAAATATATACAGCCTGTTTGATATCAAGATGACCTTTCTCGGTACGTCGGGGCAAGGAAACCCCCAACCCCGTCTTTCTTGTCACCTCCATCGGAGAGATCCTTACCTGTTGTTGCCAGGTGCGGTTGCGCTGTTCGAGCTGGGCAGCCTCATCTCCGCTGTCGCCCCCACCTCGATCGCTTTCATTATCGGGCGTGCCATTGCCGGGTTGGGCACGGGCGGCATTTTCTCCGGCTCCATGGTGATCCTGGCGTAC
>JAPESX010001229.1:0-10791 GCA_029590615.1 Nemania bipapillata | reverse complement strand
ATTATATTGTATTCACAGGGAAGAAATATATTTACGGTACACAGGGCTACCAAACTATATAACCTCATGCCTACTAAATATTTCAGGTTCGGTTCTGCTTTCGTACGACCTCGCTAGCACTGTTACCCAATCAATTGTAATATTTATCTGACAAGCCACGGAGTTTCCGACTTTAATTGATATGGTGTTTTCTTTTCTTAACATGTACACTAAATGTAAATGTTAGATGTTAAGCTCCAAATGTTATTGCCATATTTAGGTTTCTAGGTAACATGAGTGAGGGAGAATAAGAGGTAAAATTACCTTCGTCATCCATGCCCTAGTTAGGCTGCCATTGACTAATCACCCCAAACTATTGAAACGACAAGCTTTAGGTAATACAAGGAAGTAACTGTAATTCGTACATAGTTATGGTAGGAAGCGGTAACTAAACCTAGTTATTAAATTTAAATACTTTGCCTAACACTATTCTTTTAAAGCGAATGTATGCAGCTAATTCACGAAAACCCTCTGTAATTAATTAGAGGTCGCTTTTTTATTAACGATAATTATGAATTATCCTCCGCGGAATTTGCTATAGAGCGTTAGAAGTGGCTAAATAAAGCCAATCCAAACATTATATTATACGTAACTTTTCATGCCTACCATAGTCTTGTGTAGCTATCTTGATTGCTATTAGCATTTGTCACATCAGGAAGCATAACTTTAGAATTAAGAACAATATAACTAAGTCTATTGCTCTGCTTTAGTAGAGGTTTAGTAAGACTGTATTATCAAATTTTGGTTTAAATTTATTTCTCTGAGGATATATATCGCGGAAAAGTTTGGTGTGAAGACCGCGACTAATTAAAGTACTAACTAAGGATTGATAGCAACGTGAGGTCCGTTTGGCCGTATGTAAGATCCGGGCTCTCTTTTTATAAGTAATGATTTAGATGGATAGTTGGTCAATCCGTCAGGAAGAGCAACAAGTCGTACTTAGTTGAAAGAAAGAAATAGATCCCTGACTTGTGGATTGTGCAAGGGCATTAACTTTTACATGCTGCCTTGGCCTTCGTCCTTCACAACCTAAATCGTCAGAGCAACACGAATATCGCCGAATCCAGCTAGCTACCAAGGACATATTTATGCTTTCGAAGGAAGTGGCAGACTATGAAATGAATATATATCGAAATCGCTGCGAAAGGCGTGGAAAAGAGTTGTACACAACCCTGCCGAGTGACGTTGAGATCTTTAGCATCTACACCAGGCGATAGGTTTCGTGAGTTTAGGATAACTAACTTCTAGGAGGTGATGTAGCCCCTAAGCGACAGCAGAAGAGTCAATATATGCGGTTTATAGGCCATATCGAGAACAATAGCTCGATGTTAGGTAGGAGGCGCAGAGCGGGTACAAAACTCATACCGAAGATCAGACCTAATTTGATTATAATCATAGTTTCACCTCACAATATAAGGTATGGCTGGCCATTTAACAGACTGCCAGTGTTGCACAACGTCTCTAGCAACTATTTATTAGTTGTATTGTATATAAAACTATAAGATAAATAGCCAAATTAAGACCAATCGTGGAAATGCCCACTGAGGACTGTCAGAACGCCAGATACAGAATACTAGGTATGTTCGAACCTAGTGACAAAGCTTACCCTAAGTTAGACCTAGGTAGTCTAGTCTTAGTCGGATAGTGGAGGGGCTACACTTAGCTGTTTTTACAACTGTACCCCTACTGAGACTAGGTAGTTGAAATACCGCCATTTCCGTGACTTGGCTACGGATTTAGAACGGGATGTTAGATGTCTTTGTGCGGCCTTCTCGACGCCTTGAAGGCCTCGCTTAGTAGGATTTATTAGGATATGTAGAAGCAGTTACAACTATCCGCCTTTGCAGTTCGCCTAGTAGATAGCCTTGCGATCTAGGAGCTGAAATGGGCCGCCTTGTAGGCTGCCTAGTAGGTACTTTCGGGTAGAAAACCTCTAATCATTGTGTAGGGTTTGAAGACTTAGCCTAACACGGGAATGTGGTGGGGTTTAGAAAGTCCATAGGTCCTAAGTATGGTTAAGGCCGTAAGCTTTAGGTTTTCGACAGCCTATGGGCTTCTGTACTAATATAGAATATGTTGCTCTCATTCAGCTTTTATTGAAATTCTGCCAATACTATTTTAATACTTCAAATAAATTGGGCGCCTCACTTGGGCTTGATCCAACCTAGTCTAGGTAGTGTATGGGTCTATTCAGGCGTCCGCCAAGAATCGATGGGCTGTGCTCTTGCAAGCTTATAAACTGATTGTCGGCAGTATTGTATTCATCACATCTACCACTATTACCTAGTATATTGATAGGAGATTTGATTCATATTTGCGCTTATTCGGAGTGTTTGGCACATCAACATTGGCGTATAGTAGATGCATTATGAGTGCGGACGACAACGATAGTGCGAACCTACCTTTAGGGGCAGCTAGGGACCATGTTGAAAAACTCAGTCAAATCTATAGTCCTGATCTTCCCAAACCTATTGCGTCGACAATTGAGAATGCAATCTCACTGTTCGTCATCGCCGTAGTTAAATGTCCTTTTTTTTCTTCAATCCTGGCTAAGATTTCCCATGCAGACTTTCTAGTGATTTATATTCTACCTCAACCCACTTTCTCCAGGAACTACTTCAAAACGCCGACGACAATGAATACGATTGTTCGGACGGGTTTGTGCCAACTCTCAAGTTTACCTATAGAGATGGCACTCTTCGTGTCGACTGCAACGAGAAGGGCTTTGAAGAGCGCCACGTGGAAGCCATTTGTGGGATTGGTATGAGCACAAAATGCCACGCCAAGGATTCTCATAAGTATACTGGCGAGAAAGGCATTGGCTTCAAGAGCGTCTTCAGGGCCGCCGACATTGTCTGGCTATCTTCCGGCCAGTATCAGATTCAATTCGACAAAAAGAGACGCTTTGGCGCGTTGAGCCCTATGTGGGATGAGTTCCCCCAACCGAGGCTTCCGCAACATACTTCCTTCTTACTGAAGCTATCAGATAACTTCAATAAGCACCAGCTGGTCCAGGACCTTCTTAACTTTGATCCCTTCAATCTAATTTTTCTTCGCCGTATACAGCGCATCGAGTTAGAAGTTGAACAGGATGGTGGTGTACCGTGGAAACGGAGTTTGCATCGCAGCGGTTCATGTGTGAGCAGCGATGAAGTTCTTCTGCGTATAGGGGACCGCAAGCTTCGGTATCTCATATGGGGGCATGATTTCGGGAGGCTTCCTTCAGAACCGAGACGGCGATTTGCCACTACTTCACGCATCGTTCTTGGGTTTCCGTGCCCTAAGGACGTCACGGAATTTTCCCTTGTTCCAGACAATGCCCCGGTCTGCGCTGGCCTGCCAGTGTGTAGCCATGGCTTCAAAGTTAGTGCTTAATCCCTCGTGAGATACCATCATATCATGTTAGGAAACTTACGGGAGATAACTGCAGTTTCTACTACAAGGAGACTTCATTCTTACCACTGACAGGGGGAACATTAATGAATCACTTGCTTGGAATCTTAGCTTACGAGACGCCTTACCCTCCGCCGTCGTCGAAGCCATAGATAATTTTAACAATAGTCAAATGAAGTATGTATGGCCAATATTTATCCCAGATGCTAAAAAGACGTCAGCATTTTTCCAACCTGCACGCGTATCAATAATCTCCGCATTGAGGGACAAGAAAATTTTAGAATCTCTCAATGGCACTACGAGAACGCCGTCTAGTCTCACCTTCGTGGATCCTAGTCGATTTGTAGATGGTACAGGCAGACCTTTCACATCATGTCCTCATACGGATCGGGGATATCTATCTCTTAAATATTCCCCGGAAGCCGTCGAAATGATCTTGGCCCTCGGAGTCCAGCCCCTGTCCGATCGAGGCTTTATCGAAGATCTCGACACTTTCATCATGCGCGAACCCATCGCCTTTCAGGGGCGCTCAGCAGACTGGCACGACCAGCTTGCGAAGGTCCTGATACCAATGACCGAAAACCCTCAGCTCCGCCCTATTCTATCAAAACTTTTTATCATTCCTCTGTCTACCGGCGACTGGGTTTCGGCTCTATCTGAACCCATACCAGGCATCATGTCTCACGAAATAAGTCCTGGTCATACTCCAGTCATGCCCAAGCTGGGTATCATTCACCCAGTTGCTGCGTCGCAGGAGAATCGGCGTTTACTATTCCAAAAGCTCGGGGCTAGACTTTTTGAAAGGGCGAATATGTGTAACTACATCGTGGATGAACATATTTTGAGGCGATTTAATCCAGATGAGTTGAGCCCAAGTGAGCTAGCCGCCCACTTATTGTACTTGTACAACTCGCGCTACGCTCCTTTTCACGGTGAGGACTTCTGGTTTGCTACCTCCGACGAGCAACGTTGTAAAGGCTCGTATCTGTACATTCACAGTACCGAAAGTAGCAACTCCCCAACAGCCAGAATAATGAATCAGCTTGAGGAAAGATTCAAATTCATTCACCAAGTCTATTATAGTGTCTTTACAGACTCTGGAACCCAGACCCTTAATCAGACGTCCAAGTCTGGGGATTGGATATCCTATCTCGTAAATAACTTCCAGCTGTCAAAAATCCCGCGGCTAGTGTTTTATGATCACGGAAAAGGCTTCCGACTGTCTGACGAGTTCCGATACTTGTTCCAAGAGTGTCGAATTTCGGATGTCATACAGATGTTGGACGATAATTACGAGACCTACTCCCGATGGATTGAACGAAGCTCCAGTTTGACCAAGGAAATAGGAGACATATCTGTCAAGACACAGAGCGGTAGCCGAATAGCACTCCGAGAAACCTTCTTGCCCAATTTAGATCCGGACATTGAAGGACGTATCAACATTCCTGTCCTGGACGTATCTATTGTGGATGATTCAATGCTAAAGCACATACTGGGGATATTTGGCGTCACAATTCACAACGACATACAATACTACTTTGAGGTACTAAAATTTCTGCGAACGCAAGAATCTCCAGATATCGGCGACATTTCTCTTATATACGAAAAGCTTCAGTCTCGGTACGATAATAACGAAGACCAAATAGAGTAAGCATCGTTCCCCTTCAAACACTTCCTGGCTCCTGGAAACGATCTCTCGCTAATATGTCGTAGATCTGCCTTTAAGGATGATAAACTCATATTTGTGGCCAACCTGGTCACAACATCTAGGAAAGCTCTAATTGGCTGGGTGGACATTGACGAATGCATTACAGGGAAGCTCGAAGTTGTGTCACTTTATCCTCGGAGCAAACGCTTATTTAAATGCCTCCTTACTGCGTGGGACTATCAGGCAATAAGGTCGCAGGGGGTACGCTGTTAAAGCCCCAGGGGTATTTTTATTAAATTGTTATATATATAAAAAGTAAAGTCAACGAACGAACAGGCCAGGAAAGCCCTAGTAACTGACTACTTCTTTGCCTAGGGGAATATCTAATGTCTTGGTGGCCTCTTGTTCAATGGGCCGAGGGGGTTTATGCGTGTTAGACTTGTCCTCGCCTCAAGTTTTTACACAAGCTGTTACTTACGTACACAAGGTTTGACTCGGCTGCATTATAGGCTGACGGCTATGTCGGCTTCTGTAGGCAAATGCTAATAAAGCTGCCGATCCGCTGATTTGAGTTACAGCTTTCCACGATACATCGCCGATTCACAGGAACATCTCTGCTCCTAGGACACGATGGCTCGATCATGCAGGAGCAGAAGGCGCCGTGGTGCGAGACAGCTTCCAGTTACATTCTATTCATGCACATCACAGACACACAGGGATGCACCTATCCGCTGCCCAATGGGGTTTGTTGACCATGACAGTTCCATGACAGCTAATGTGTGGACCTGGAACCGTTTTGGGACCGCGGATGCACATCCAAAGGATCATGGCCACTGGGCTACTGGAGGTTAGGTATGCGAAATTTTTGATTTCTGGAGGTATCATAATCCATCGTATTCATATCGGAATATGACCTAGTACCGATGGCGTCGGTACCCAAAAGTGCATCTTTTGCGTCTTGCATTTTGCATGTAACACTAGGCAGGCAGCCCATCCCCGCACTGTACCTTGATTTCCCCAAGATGTCAACCAGACCAGCGCCAATAATCCCTTTTAAAGTCCGCTAAAGGATGCAGCAAGCTGCTTCATTCATTCCCTCATAAGGCAACACGCTGCTGGGTTACATAGCAGCGGTGCTACCCTCTATCTCGACCTGAGGACTCGAGTCCTACATGCTTTCATTCTCTCACCCGTACGGCGCCCGGCCTAGGCAGTACAGAGATTTGCTATACGCCGGGAACGCCGCTACAACTGCACAATAACCCTAGTGCAAAAGTGTAGTGATGGAGTGTTGCATTGTCGTCTGCACTTATTAATTCTTCATCGTAGGTAGCTCTCGCAGGGCCTCTCCGATTATGCCGATAGCTGTCTGCATCTGTGCGTCGGTTATGACCAATGGGGGCGCAAATCGGATGATGTCTCCGTGTGTCGGTTTCGCCTGTGTGGAAGTGAGCATTAGTATAACCGGCCATCTACAGTCAGATATCATGTAACTATTACACCGGGAACTTACCAAGAGACCCTTCTCCTTGAGAAGAAGGCATAGATCCCAGGCCGAATGTCCGTTCGTCTGTGATTCATCTACCACAACGGCATTCAGCAATCCCTTACCACGAATCGTCTTGATGATGGGCGACTTCAGAGAAGCCAGGCTCTCTCGGAAAACGTTTCCTAGTTTCTCAGCCTTCTCTGTAAGCTGCTCTTCTTCCATCAGCTCAAGTGCACGGATAGAGACAGCACATCCGAGGGGATTGCCACCATAGGTGGAACCGTGTGTGCCAGGCTCAACAACTAGCATGATCTCTTTACTGCTGAGAACACAGCTAACTGGGTACATGCCACCAGAGATGGCCTTGCCAAGCGTCACCATATCTGGCTTGATCCCAGCCCACTCCGAGCAGAGCATCCGTCCAGTCCTGCCAATGCCAGTCTGGATCTCGTCACATATCAACAGAACGTTATGTTTCCTGCAAAGATCCTGAACCTTCCTCAGGTAGTCATCATCAGGAACCACAACACCTGCTTCTCCCTGGATTGGCTCGACAATGAAAGCAGCCGTCTCTTTACCATGAGCCTCGAGCACCTCCTCCAAATCAGCGACGTTGTTGTACCGAATGGGCTTTCCTGTGGAAGGCGAAGTAGCGCCGATATTTGGTATGTATGGTCCATAATTGTCCTTGGACTCTGGGTCGGTAGAAAGAGTAACGGCTATCATCTGCTTATCCATTAGCTATGCAACAAGCTATGTTCCCGTTTTACTTACGGTTCGGCCGTGGAAGTTCTCTTCGACGCCAAAGACCAGTGCCTTGCCTTCGGGCACGCCCTTGACCTTGTATGCCCACTTCCTGGCAATCTTGATAGCCGTCTCGACGGCCTCTGCTCCAGTGTTCATAGGCAGAACCATGTCATAGCCGAACATCTGTTGGACCTTCTCGGCCCACTTGGGGAATACATCGTTGTGAAAGGCTCTCGAACTCAGGGTCAAACGGCTAGCCTGTTCGGTCAGAGCCTTGACAAGTTCCGGGTGGCAATGGCCTTGATTGACAGCACTGTAGGCTGATAGGAAGTCGAGGTAGTGCTTGCCTTCAGGATCCCAGACATCTATGCCTTGCGCACGGGAGAAGACAACAGGAAGCGGGTGGTAGTTGTGGGCAGCAAACTTGTGTTCGGCAGCGATCGCACTCTTAGTTGAGGCAGCGTGGTATCTGGACGAGCCAATCGACCCATTCGAACCGTTGGCGGCGCGGGCGGTTGGTCCTTCAGCGTGGGGGGCCATTGTGGAAGAGGTAGTTGATGTTGAGTCTGTTGTGGTAAGTCAAGTCGGTGCAGAATCAAAATGAGTCTGGCAGCAGGGCAGAGGAGGACGAGGTCTATCTATAACTACTTGGGAGAAACAATGATCGGACTGCAGGACCAAGCAAGCAAATAGAGTTCGGAAAGAAAAACTGTAATAGAATAAAAAGAATGAGAGAAAAGACGACCGGCGGAAAAGGCGGGGCCGGTTCGAAGTACTGAATCGTACGTAATGTCAGAGGCGACATCCTGGCCGGTACAGGCCACTATACCCCTAAGTGCAAGTCGATGCGGCTCATCCAGCCGCCATACGGCGCCGATGACCTGACTACAGACGAAAGCGGTCACATGAGCCTGTAGTGTTTCCACTTGAAACCGAAGCAAAGCGGTGGTCCATTATAGTTGGCTTCTTTCCATATTCTCATCGTCATACCGTTATGTTATAGTAACGGGAGCAGTGCGACGGGCCTGGCTTCTGGTTGTTGACACGACCGGAGAGTGTCCTACTAGGTAGTACTTCGAGACGACAACCAAGATCCCATAGTGGCGGTCACACGAGCCGGTAGCGGGACAAGGAGTGCCACTCAAAAGATAAAGATACAGATGTAGCCTTGGCATCAACCAGGCAATTGCCAGAGGCAGACCAATTACATGTTACACATTTGCAGTGAAGGAGACGACTTCGGCAACTTGCAGATGATGACGGACAATGACATGGGAGGCTCTTGGCTCGCTTGCAGCTGACGCCCTAATCCCCAGCTGTCGACTCGTCGACTTGTCTAGGCGTGGGTGGGTCGCTAACCTGACTCGGCTAGTGTGCTCACATGGGTGCAGATGCACAGTTGGGTGTGTAATGCAGCGCAGTACATCCATGTGCTAAGTACCTACACCCATTTTAGTGTACAGTACTTACTGTCCTACTGTACTTATGACCATATACCTAGCTGCCTATACTAGTGGCACTGTACAGCAGGTATCTCATGATAACAGCAACCCGAATCGGGCATTCATCCGTAGATTGCCCTGATACTGGATGAATTGCTAGTGTTGAACAAGAGATGCCAGATAGCCTCAAGCGCGACTTAGCAGTTTATAATTGATCGCATCTGTCGTGGCGAAAAGGGAATTTACCAGAGTCATAACAAGAAAAGCTAAAACGACATTTGCAATGGTCAAGAGATGAGTCCTAAGAAAGCCCCCAGCCAGAAGGGCCCCAGTGCCAAGGAGAGAGCGGTAGAGACTCAAGATAGCCAAGACAAAGCTGTAGCAGCTCTCATCACAGAACAAGCTCGAGAGGCTCTATCTGTCATCTTCGCTGTTCGCTTCGTCAATTCTCTCTGTGTCCGGACCTTCTTTCAACCAGATGAATACTTCCAGGTCCTCGAGCCAGCATGGCAGATGATGTACGGAAATAGCAGCGGAGCCTGGTTAACATGGGTGCGTAGGCTGCACCATTAATGCCGCCTTTAGGAGTAATCCATTATTGTAAGAAGCTCACTAACAGCCAGACAGGAGTGGCGCCATGCACTACGTTCATCAATACACCCTATGATATTTACAATAGGGTACTTCCTAGTGGATAGCTTCTGGGCCACGTATAACGTGCCCATGGTCAAGGCGAAATGGCTTCTAATGGCCCCCAAAGCTATGCAGACCGGGTTTGCTGCTTTGAGCGATTGGTATACCTGGAGACTTGCTGAGAAGCTCTATGGGCCAAGTAGCGCTGCTGCTTGGTCTGTTGTGAGTTTGGTCTCAACTTGGTGACTGCTGGGATAAGACTGATATGGTTCATAGCTGTTGATGGCCCTACTCAACCCGTGGCAATGGTATACATCTACGCGGACATTTTCAAATTGTCTTGAAACTACATTGACTGCTATGGCATTATATTACTGGCCATGGGAGATTCTTGGAACAGAGGTTGACGAGAAACGGGGTTCGACTATTCTCTTTAATACTTCAAGCCAGGTCAACAGGTAAACGCTATGTTCAATCCAGAAAGTAAAATTTCTAACGATTTTCTAAATAGCCTGAGGTTATCTCTTCTACTAGCAGCTTTTGCGGTGCTTTTGAGACCTACAAACATCTTTGTATGGATAGCAATATGTACTCTGGCACTTACCCGTTTTACACTCAGTGGAAAGTCACCCCTGGATCGGAGAGTTCTATCAGTTCTGTTCAGAGAAGTTTTGCTCTGCGGGTAAGCCTAAAAGCCACCAGGCCTCTGATACATAGCTAACTCTTATAGGTCGGTTGCCTTAGGCGTTTCATTACTATGTGACCGCCAGTACTTTGAAGAATGGAAATTCCCTCCCTTCGCGTGGCTACACTTTAACGTGTCTAAGGATCTCGCAAAGTTCTATGGCCAAAATGACTGGCACTATTATCTATCACAGGGTATCCCACTGCTATGTACTACTATTACACCCTTTGCCCTACAAGGCCTTGCCAAATCACTAGACTCGGAGTCTAGCTACTCAGTAACTACTTCGAACGCTCTCAAAGCTCTCTCCTACATCGTGATCACTACAATATCTACTCTGTCATTGGTCTCGCATAAAGAGATACGCTTTATTCAACCTCTCCTACCTGCTCTGCATATCCTCGCCGCGCCCTATATAACATCTTTTTTCACGACGCTATCCGCCTCTGGAGCCACAACCTGTCCACCCCCGGCGTTGGGCTGGAAGAAAAAGCCCCTGCTCGCCGCCGCTCTCCTCGTCAACATCGTGATCGGCGGCTATCTGTCCTGGTTCCATGCCGCGGCGCCAATCCAAGTAATGACGTTCCTACGAGGGGAGTTCGAGCGTCTACACCCCGACCAGCTGAGTTTCGGGCGTGCCGCTCCCAACGTAACGGCCTCCTCAGATGACGACACCAACGAACTCCAGGAGCTCTTCGCGCTCTTCCTGACGCCC
>JAPESX010001228.1:0-10792 GCA_029590615.1 Nemania bipapillata | reverse complement strand
TCAAGGGCGCGCAGCAGCGCAAGTGCACCCTGTGCCTGGAGGAGCTCAAGGACCCCGCCGCCACGCAGTGCGGGCACGTCTTCTGCTGGGTCTGCATCGGCGACTGGGTGCGGGAGAAGCCCGAGTGTCCGCTCTGTCGACGGGAGGCCATGGTGCAGCACATCCTGCCCTTACGGGCATTCTAGGCGAGGCAGGTTCAAGGCCTTTATAATTACAGTTGCTGAGTAATACAGTAGTTCATGATTCCCCCCCAGCATCAGTAGACAAACACGTGCACGTAGAGTCAAAGATCAGATGGGAAAGTCGACGATATTAGTACCTGGTGCGTATATGTATATATACCTAGCACAGCTATCCTACAAATGGGCAAATTCCATACCACACACATTAGATTGGTTACAAACAAGTCCATGAAAACAGAACAGGGTAGAAGTGCGCCTAAACAGATGGTGTATCGCGAGTATCTGCTCTAGACACAGCCCGCACAAGAGTAAAAAGAACGCAAGAAAACAGGATAGCAGTAAGCAGCAGCAGTCAAACAAAGTCGATCGCTCGAATTCTCCCATCCAAATCATAGTGTTCTCAAAAGCCGGCAATCACCGCAAAGAAGCGAAGTGCTGCCCCCAAGCCGCCATGCTTGTCGTCTGCTCGCTTCCCCCCCTGATTAGAACCAGGCCGAATGAGGCCTGGTGATGCTTCCCGCTTCTCTCCCCGAATCCCGTACTCCGACAAAACCGTTTGCAGACCTTCCGTTTCGCTCTATGAGTAGGGCTCCAAGTCCAGCTTCAAGAGCAGAAAGGTTGTGTGATGTGGCGCCTTCCCAGGTTTGTGTGTCCACGCGGAAAATGCGTCCGTAAGCCCAACCGTGCATCCCCGGTTTTCGCCTCGCCCGTGCCGCACGTGGTAGGTAGGTATCATTGATGCTCCCCGGTTCCCTCAGCCGCCTCCCAAAAGCAATCCATTAGCAACGCCGTGTCCGATTCTAGGTTTCCGTAGGTCTATGCCTCCTATTCCACTTCCTCGAGCGAAAAGAGGACGATCTCGCCCCGATCATTGCGGCGCATGCGCAGTGACCTCCAGAGCTCCTTTTCCTCCATTCCCTTGCCAAGACTCGTACCTGATGAGGTACGCTCACGGTGGAAACGCTTTAAGGCTTTGTTTACGCTGCAGCCTCGCTCGCTCTCTGGGCCCTTAGTGCATAAGCTCAGGAAGAGGTCTGACCGTGGCTTGTATACGATCAGGGCACCGCTCTCATCGCCATTCTCGTCGCTCGACTTAGCCCGATACTCAATAAGTTTGGGGGCCTTTTCGGGGGTGGAGTGGCGATGGGTTCGGCGCTTCTTTTCTTTCCTTTCTGAAGAACTCTTTCTCTTCTTTGACACTTTCGACTTGGAGGTGCCAACCATAAGAGCTTTCAGGCTACTTCCGAAGCTCTCCGTCCGCCTAGGCTTGGACGGCTTGGGATGCTTCTTCTTTTTGATCGACCCTGTTGGTGAAGGCTCCGCGCCATCACCCCCAGAATAATCCGGAGACGGGGGGAATTGCGCAGGGCGCATCATACGATTGAGGCCGCCAGTCAAACCGGTGTGCAAAACGGGAGGTGCATCTGTCATAACCTCATCATTACGTATGTCCAACGCGGCTGGGCTCGTCTCAATGTGTAGCCGCTTTCGTTTCTTATCTTTTTTAAGTTCTCGTTCAACGTCCTTCGTCTTTTTCCTGTGAGCTTTAGGAGCTGGCGTTTCATAGGCTGTTGGGTATTGACCCATGGCACCCTCATCAACCATATAACCAGATTCGTCGACGTAGTTGCTCGCGTCCTCGTCGAATCGAATGAGCTGGCGGCCCCCACCGAACCCTGCCGGTGTTTGTTGGGAGGGAAATTGAAGGTTTGAAGCATTAGGGGTCCCATCTACTAGGTAACTAAAGACATCGACATTCGCATTGTCGGGAAGTCTTGCAGGCGGCATGGATGACACAGGTGGCATGAGGTCGTAGGGGTTGCTGCCATCCACTTCTGATTCGCGGACTTCGTAGTCTTGATACGTCCCATATTCCTCCGCTGCATCTTCAACGTATGCTTGATGTGCCATATCGTCCTGGTATGAAGGTGTTTCTGCTTGATTGGGTTTTTGCCTTTTAGGTTTGTAGAGTGCGCCTTGATACTTTTGGTCTTCTGTAATACAGCTCTATTGGAGTGTTAGGGACCTAGGGGAACGAGCCGATGGGAAGTTTGAAGACTGGTTCGACCTACCGTGTGTGAACGATATTCAATGCCAGGGAAATGAACCATACAATCGATGCAGGTAAAAGTTGCGCCTCGACAACGGTTTCTATGTGGATCGAGCTTCTTCTTTGTTAAGACATCACCACATTCCTGTGGATCAAAAGAGTACAGTTAGATTATACAAACGAATGGTAGGAATGGAACTATGTAAACAAGGAGGGCGAAGAAGAAGATGAATACAATTGGGTTTAAGGGGGGTGTGTCTCTGTGTCTCGTCGAGTTGGAGGGGAGGAGGGGTGAAATAGGTCAGGAGATGACGACGGTTCAGGTGGTTTGCTTCGTGGGACGGGATAGCAAGGAAGAAGGCCAAGGGTAGGCTAGGGGCCAGGTCGGGGTAAGGTCACAGCGCCACTGTCTTTAGCGCGCGAAGAATGGACAGGGAAGGGGCCAAAAATGGCAGATCAGTGTCCGGGGTTGGACGAATGGCAGGTGATCAACACTGATCAATAAATAAATACTGAATACTGGTACATACACAGCACAGTACTTACATGTAGGTAGAAGAGGAATCGAGGGGGGTATAAGGATGTGGTGGAGGTATGTACAGTAGTAGCGACGGGGGTGGAGTGGTGGGTGTGTAAGTGGACAAGTAGGTGTGTGCTCAAGCTTGATTGTGGAGGGGGNTACCAAGCCAAAGGCAACACAGCAGGGCAGTGAGTGTTATGCGTGCGGCGTGTTATTGCTTATGATCAACAGAGACACAGAGACAGAGACGCAGAGACGGAGTGATGGGACGTTGGGTGCAGACGGATAGAAGTAGAGAGACGGACAGAGAGAGTGCACGCTGATGTCAGGCATCTTTCGGCTTATTTGATTTACGTACCTCGCAAGAAAAGGAAACCATTGTTCCTGAATAGTCTAAGACTGCTGTCGCTCTAATTGGACAGAATTCCCTCAGGGCACGGTGTCTAAGGTCTTGACCGGCTAAGTGAAGACAAGTTTAATGCTGATGCACTTGCAAATGTGTGGTGTGTGTATGTGTGTGTGTGTAGTCGTAGATAGTAATAGTACCTCCAGGTAGGTAAGTAGGTAGGTATCGTAATAGTCAACTGACCCGGGAGTCTGATGACGAATATACTGTACGGTATTCTGTAGGTAGTGAGAAAACAGGTGCCGTTGCTTTATAACCCTTGAATAAAAAGCCAAGGTACCCGAAACCCTCAATGCCTGAAAATAGCCCGTGTCCGTTGGGCTCTAGTGGACTGCCTGTTCTTAATACAGGGTATAGCAGCCACTATCCAGACGTATACTCGGTACCAAGAGATAGGTAGCTGACGCGGATAGAATCCTTTATCCGTATCAGGTGAAGAATACCAAGCAAGTCGTGCGTACGATTGCCAATCGTGGCGTGTACTTCTGTAGTTGTGTATGAAAGAGATGCGCGTCTTCGCGTCACGCAGCAGCTTAAATTGCAACCCTCGAGCAGCTGGCGAGGTTCCAAGCTTCAGCCTTCTTGGGCAGATTTTCCTTTTAGAAGTTTGTGGAGGGGGCTCAGCACATTGATTTCCTGTTCAGGCCTGGGGCTATCTGTGCAACACAAAAAGAGATGGGTGAAAATAGCGATAGGAGCCCGAACACTAGGTACAGTTGTACTTGGTGGCGGCCAGAAAGCAACGGCCGGATGACAAGAGATTTTAATGATGAGGAAAAAATAGCAATGAATGTATAGTTTAGTAATATGTGGTGAAGTGCTAGGTTACAAGTGCAAGATACCTCAATTGCTGCAGTGGAAGGAAGAGCGAGTGTTTTTGTTTATGTTTTTGTTTTTCGCTGCAATTTTTCGTACCCTTTTTTCTCCAGTAGAAAAGTGAGGCGTTCGGTGTTATGCACGGCAGAGATTTTGCTGGGCTGCGCTTGGGTCGGGCTGGACCGTGGTCCCAATACAGCTGTTGGCAGGTAAACTGGGTGCTCCATCAGTCCGCCCAACTTAAAATTTAAGACAGGTCACCTATCGGGAGGTATTCTATAACACTAAGTGACTAATGCTTCTGATCTGTACTCTCTAGCTCGCATCCCTGTCAGGATCGCCTTACCACCTCCCCTCAACTCAAAACTAGTACTCAAACACTATTCAAACTACCTACCTAATCAAGAGATACAACATGCATAGTCGTAGTAGGTGTGTATGCTATACTGGTATGATATAACCCCATCTAACCTACGCGTACGCGGCAGCGCTATCAATCAGCCGACCCCAAGAGGTTCAGGTATCATTTAAGAATTTATAGTGCGCAGGACTGAGCCCCGATTGGTTAGGTCATCCCCATATCGTCAGGTCATCTCAATCAAACAGGTGGGAGGACTAGCAACCGCACATGACCTCTTGTTTGATTTGATGTCATTAACGGACTCAAATATACCTACATACATACCATTCACAGATGCACGCTTCCTTGCTCGCCACCGGAGCATGCATGGCGACGAATGGCGAGAATTAGCGAGGGGGGCTCAGGGTCTTGTATAATCTTATATAATACGACAGTTGTCTATAGAGCTCCCATCTTCCCAATTAGGTATGTGTACGCTAAGTATGTACATGTAGAACCCCAACACATTACACAAATAAGTTTCCAGCTCTACCTTTTACGTTGGTTAGGTCTTCGGCCCTGCATTGCTTTACGAGTTTCAGCCGTCGGACTAGTCGAGGGGCGGCACCGTTCGGTTTCCTATTTAAAGCAGTGTCCCTTTTAGGAATGCGGGACTAACACATCAGGAGTCCTACGCCCGGGTAGGTAATGAATATACAATACCTTACAGTACCCATAGATATAAGTGGTTAGGTTGAGTGGCCAGTTCGGTTCGATTCAAGCTTGGCATCGAAAGACCAATCTAAATCAACAGGAAAGAAAATGTGACACTTAGACTCACTATAGCGATGAGGAGGTGGAGAGATGTCTTCTTGAGCAATTGTGAAACAATGGGATGTGATACCTACCAAATAAATAGGAACGAATTGAGACACGCCCATGGCAAATCACCTGAAGCAGCGTAATGCACGAAACGGGCCAATTAAAATGTTTCCCGGCTGTTTCTAATTTAGCACGGTACAAAGGATCGCGAGCTGTCGCGCGCGACTTGTCCTCCAATCCTTCACGATACCGATGGTGCACTTGCATTAGTAGGGAAACTACAAAAATTGACAGGTCTCAATGATCTTTATTATTGCCTATCTATATTCTTTGCTGCTACTTACACGTAGATAAACAGCAGGTGTAGGTATCTACAAAGGACTTCCTAACACTCTACCCCTGTCCTTCCCAATTCTATGTTCTATTCTGTATAACCGACCCCCTATCCGTATCTGCACCTGCGATAGTAACATATCACAAGAGAGCAGACACTTATGTCAACAAATATACGCCTTTATGTCGTAGCCCTCTAAGAGCCATTGGCTTCAATATTTCATAGCCTCTCAATGTGTCTAAGTCGTATGAGTACTCATCGATCATGTAAGAGCCCTGAAGGTAGGCACATGTACAGAATACCTATCTACCTCCAATCCATCCAATACACAGGGATCTAGATAGGTGCAACGTACCCCCTTAGGAAATAACTCATTCTTGTAACAGAGTTATAATCCTAGTTGATCCCACTACAAAGTATAGCTAGCTCCCGCAGCCCCACTTGGCTGACATCAACCCTGTCGGTGGATCATTAGGTAAGTTCCGACAGGACCTGGGAGAGCCCTGGAGGTTTCTAGGTTGTATTCTGTAGGTAGGTACAGAATATGTATACTCGGTTATCATCACAA
The DNA here is from genome assembly GCA_029590615.1 of Nemania bipapillata. Lineage (NCBI taxonomy): Eukaryota > Fungi > Ascomycota > Sordariomycetes > Xylariales > Xylariaceae > Nemania > Nemania bipapillata. The sequence goes on along the minus strand of JAPESX010001228.1, from coordinate 4,754 downwards.
TCTCAACAAAGGTGCCTATGCATACATGGTTGTGAGTGATTAAGTAGGTTACCTACATTAAGCCGACGACAACTTCAAATGTTCCACAGCAATCGACCAGTGGCAATTCACCCAAATATTAGATCCAATTTCCACTCCTCTTCTCCCGCATGAACACGTACACGTGTCGAAGTGCTGGATCTGGATAGTGGAATCGGGAGTATATTCTGTACAATGGTGGGTTCCATGGTTGTTGTTCCCCTGCTAGCCATGTCGTTTCTCTTCTTGCTCCCAGCTTCAGCCGATGGGATGTATGTAGTGTACATACATCCTAGCTCCGTACAGTATCTACCGTATAAACGACTTCCAATGTCCGTGTACAATACTTGTTAAGCAAGGAGAGAGAGAGCTGACTTTGGGAGGTTTCGAGTGTGCAGAATATTCTTATACTGTAGATACCTACTGTATCAGCTTGTACAATACATACAGCACATTGCTGTAGGAGCCAACTCGACACCCGACCGACCTATACCTACCCACGATACCTACCTACCTGCATATTTCTACCTACCTAGCTTGGATTACGGGACTGGTAGTGTAGGTCGTGTACTAGCACAGAATATACGGTATACTTACGTATAGACTTGCCAAGTTCCTCCTATTTCCTTCCAGTCCTCTTTTTTCTTCCGCCTTGGTTCCCTTCTCAGACATGTCTCCTCCGGGAGCCTCAATGTCACAGCCGACCTATCTGCAGCAGACCGTCTCGCTGCTCAGTACCGTCGCCGGCTACGTGCGTCTACCGGCGTTGGCGACTTCGGTATGCCTCTACGCTCATTGTCATTTCGGTCAACGCCAGCCTCTACACCAGCCTCGTCCCGTAGCTCGTCCTTGACCCGGGTCTACCATCGCGCCCAGTCCGCCATTGCAAGTCGTCGCCGTGCTGCGGCTGAGCTAACTGAGGTCGCCCAGGGTATTGCTGCTGTTTTGACATCGCTCCTCTATTTCAAGCAGAAGTAAGTGACCTGTTGTCTGTCTGTTGTTGTACAGGCAAGCCTCTGATGTGTACAGGTCTTGCGTGACACTTGAGAGATAAAATTAGCTGACTAGTCATATCCCGTCACCAGGACTTTGATCTATCCGTCCCATATCCCCGCCAATGCTCGGACGGAAGTGCCTCGACCCTCACAGTTCGGCCTCAGGGACTTTGAAGAGCTCGTAATACCGACCAACGATGGCGAGAAGCTGTCTGCTTTCTATATCCGTGGGCCGAGGCGAAGTCGGTTCGCCGACTGCACCGTGATCATGTTCCACGGCAACGCGGGCAATATTGGCCATCGGTTACCAATCGCTCGCATGCTCATTAACTCGATCGGTTGCAATGTATTCATGCTCGAATACCGAGGCTACGGCCTATCCACCGGCGAGCCCGACGAGAAAGGCATTACATTGGATGCTCAAACCGCTCTGGACTATCTACGGAGCCGAGCAGAGACCAGGAGTCACAAGCTCATAGTATACGGGCAGAGCCTAGGCGGCGCGGTTAGCATCAAGCTTGTTGCGAAGAATCAGCACGGTGGCGATGTCGTTGGGCTCATCCTGGAAAACACGTTCATCTCGATGCGAGCCTTGATTCCGTCCGTCATCCCACCAGCCAAATACTTGACTATGTTGTGTCATCAAGTGTGGCCCAGTGAGTCTATATTGCCAAGCATCACGGAAGTCCCGATCTTATTTTTGAGCGGCTTGCAAGACGAGATAGTCCCGTAAGTCATCATTCTCTATCCCTTCCACATGGTATTTAATGTACCTACTCTTATGATGACTTAAACAACCATCCACAAAACCTGAGTCCTCTTGGACCTGGATTATATTTTTTGTTTCCTGACTTCCATGCATACCTTAACATCCTGCATGCACTCTTACGTGAGACTAACTTGCATACTAACGGGTCATGTGATCTAGGCCTTTTCATATGCGGAGATTATACGAGGTTGCCACAGCCCCAACTAAAATATGGAAGTCCTTGCCGAGTGGTGATCATAACTCTAGCGTTCTAGAGGAGGGCTATTTCGAGGCGGTATCTGAATTCATCTCCAACGCTGCCGGAGGTGAGAAATTGTAATCACATTGGCGTTATGGACAAAGGGTAAACAAATTTGCATAACTCGGGGTGTACTCTTGACTTCGGTATTTTCGTTTGTTTTGGCAAGCATGACAAGTCTCAGCACGGTCAATAGGATTGCCCAAGGATATGAGCGTCTTTCAACCTAAGATACCCTTCCTACCACGTCAGTGATCTGGTTTGGATTTATCCTATAGAAAAAGAATCATTAACCTGGTACCAATTCTGGTGTTGCCATGAACATAACGCCGTTGTAATAGCCAGCATGCGTCACGAGAGGATAGCATTTGTACAATCGTTTGTGAGATATTCATTTCTTTGTATCGATTTTGATAAACCCAAGGTTATGTAATTATATTATACCATCGTCTATTATTAGCCCAGAGAACGAGCATGAAAACACCACCTACGCCGCCCACCATTGAACAGACTATGCCCAGCGTAATCGAGACCGTACCACAGTCAGGATTCATACTCTATCGCATCTAAGGATCTGAAACAGCCTTGTTCGCAAAGGGGTATAACGTAACGAGATCAGAGAGAGGAGAATGCAACCCCCAAGACTAGGAAGGGGTGTCCATCGAACATCTAGCGCATAGCGTAGCGCTGAATAGGCACTTTCACGCAAGGATTATTGCTTAACTAGCTGAGACTATTCGGGGTACTAGGCGATAGTTAGGCGAGAATGGTGTAATTATAGATACACATGTGTTACAATAGCAGGTCGATGTAAGCACGGATTCACAGCTCCTTGGTGCTATGGACGGGGGTGACTGGAGAAATGTTTGTGTAATCGGTTGATCAGTAGAGGACGAATGAGGTAGGTACCATATGTTGATTGTGGCGGAGAGGGGGGCATAGTTCAATGAGACAACGCCGTGGGATGAGTACTTAGACACGTTTCTTCCTCACAACAAGTATCTACATACTCCATACTAAAAACTTAAAAACTGCACATATCAGGATGTTGGCAATCATTCCTGGTGCTACCGGGGAGAGCTCCGAAGGCTTGATGTGTGGCACAAGGAGTTGGTGGATTGCCTCGTTGCCCGGGTCTTCCTGACATAAGCTAGACAGTCTGCGATTGTGATTGCTGACTCGTGTCTAGCTCAGCTAAAAGCCTTCTTGTATTGTAACACTAAGGATATTGGCAGCATATATGTCTTCGTTGCGTTCTTTCTATCAAGGATCATGTCTAATTATTTGTGTCAAGGTCAACTGGTAACCACATCAAAACATACTAGCCAGGTTCACTTCACCCTCTCTCGAAATTATTACTCATTGTAGCCATTTCAACCCTGTGGCTATCCGAAGTGTCCAATACAACAAGTCTACTTTCACATACAGCCCTCAGAATTTATGGTGCTACATATAATGCCAGACAACAGTATATTTCTCACCGTCCCATACCTCAATCTTATGGCATGAGGCGGTGACGTAGTCACCAGCAAGAGGCCGGGCGACGACTAACCCCACGGTAAGATAGGGTGAGGAAATGACATCAGAAAAGCGCGAGCATCAATTGATGTACACTGACTAGATAGAGCGAGAATAAGAATGCGGATGCTGTTTTACACAAGATCGNTGCCCTTTTTTTTGCGATGCTCGCCGAATTCGGCCCAACCAACAACTCCCGCTTGCAAAATCCACGAAGAGAGAAACTTATCACGCATTCTGTTTCCTTTTTGGTATCAGCTTCCCCCCTCGCATGTAGATTTAAATGCGTAGGACCGGTGATCCGCCGAGATCATTACGTCGATGCTGAACCTGCCATTCAGACCCGCGTTCCGTGTGTATTCGTGTGTATGATATATGTGTATGACCCGTCATGATGAGAAAAAACCCTTCCTTCTATTTCCGTTTCCGTTCCACGGCATCCATTTTTTCCTCCAGCGTCTTCACATAAGCGTTCAATCGTTCGCAAGCCGCCTGCAGTGCCTGTTTTGCAATCAGCAGTTAGCAAGGATTCGAAACGGGTATATCGCTTGCGATGGATCACGAGGCTTGTTGTCAAGGTGTGGGAAAGGAGGTGTTGAGGTGATAGATGATGATAATGATGATGCTGTGCTTAGTGTGCGAAGGATGTAAATAGGTAAGGCTTCTTCACTGAAAAACATCGCAAAGAATTGGGGACCGGCGCAGGTTGAATAACGCAAGGTCCCCGTCCCTTCCTCCCTCTCCAAATCAGGAGGCCAGGCAACGACAAAGCGGATTAATCAAATGCAATAACGCACATAGATGTCTTCCGTCAATAGCTCGTTCGAGGCCTTGTAGTCTCGCCTGTACGAAATACTCGTCAGTAAACGTAACGACAAGTCTAGCAAATAAAGACGGCTTAGATTGTTCCCCGCAGGTCATTCAACCCCTACGTTGAGGATAATCACAATAGCCAAGTTGATCCGGAGGAGAAAAGGGGCGAATAGGTTGGACTAACAGGGTGTAACCGTAGACACCGCCGCCAGCGAGGGTAGTGCCCAGGAGGAAACCGAGAAGGCTACGCAAAGGCAGGAGATTAGCTAATCGTACATTCCCTCATTGATCTTTTAAAAAACTCACCCTCCGCGGAAGGCGCCAACTGGCTTTCGAACCGGCAGTGCAGTGGCGGCATCGACAAGATTTCGCGAGGTCGCGTGGAAGTTGCGGGCAGCAGCAC
>JAPESX010001227.1:0-10793 GCA_029590615.1 Nemania bipapillata | reverse complement strand
AGGGCGGCGCGGGGGAGAGGCCGCTCAGCGACCGTAGGACCTGCCGTGTCTCCATTGTGCCTCGCTGGTTGAACAGAGACTACAAACCCGGAAGAGGGGAGTGGGTGTGTAGGGTGGTTGGCGCTATGTTGGATGGGAATTGGCGGTCGACTTGGAGCTGATTGCCGATTCCAATGCAGCCTCGATTGAAGATTCTCGGAGCCTGTCAAATTTCGACGGAGTCTTCGCGGACCGACAGATAAGTCACGTGGGCGGCGTACAGCTGCGGTTTATCGTAGCTCCACACCGTCTGCTACAGTTTGATCTGATCATTATCGATTAAGGGACCCCAGTAATCTTATCAGTAGGTATTTATTATGGGAACGGGATGATGTCAATCAACCAATTAAGCGGCATTTCCATGATGGACACTTCCTATCTGAGTAAGTTAATACCTATCCCACCACAGAATATCATGTGAAGTCGTATTGCATCATCACATATGTATGTGACTTGGACAATAAATGCATAGATCGCGATGAAAACGACTATCTACCCACGTTGCACAAGTATCACAATTGATTTATACACTAATTCTCTGTACCTTAACATACTAGATAGGTATACGTACTCCTCATTAGATACTTAGGTAGTTGGGCGTTCCATCACCCGAATGGTGGCCACGCCGTCACAGTCAATCAGCCAATAAATCTGGCCCAAACGGGAAATTCAGCACCCCTCGTGTGACGTACTTTACCTACAAGCTGGATTAGAATTGGGTCAATCTATGGTTTCATGTGGCATCCCGCAGCGCAAACGAGCCCAGCTCCCTAACCCCTTTCAATTCCTAATCTTTTGTTTTGATCTACGTAGGCCGACTGTTGTAGTCCCTTAGCAGGCACATGAGACAAGCATAAAGGGGAGCGTCGTAGGAACATCGTATGCTATCGAACAGTTGGATGCGTATGCTTTGGGGTTTGGTACAGTCAGCAGAACGCAAATACAGAATACGCGTATCGTACTACTATACACAGAAACATTAGCCTAGGCATTATTCTCATTAGTAGGAGGTATTATTTATGCTGCTACGTACTATTCCATGTAATGAGGCTATGGCTCATGCTATCTACGCGGACATACCTACGAGTACACTTACGCATAGATCGATCCGTGGCTTGTTGGTTTGGCCCTGCAGATCGACCCAGATAGGCTGCAACAGGCTCAAGGGCTGTATCAAGTCTATTTTCAGCACTATAGGACCATGATACAATAAGTAGGCACAAGGTAGCATCTAGATAGTAGATGGGCATACTAAGTACCTACAGTAGGTATATTCAGCTTATTATAGCATCGCTATCGCAAAGTGATTTAACAGCGCAACGAATTTATGCGGTACCACCGGCTATGATCAGCCATCACCATCATGTTTCTGCTGGATTGTCCCGGAAAGTGTTTTCAGGGGACCGGCCAAAACTAAACAAAAGCGTCAACCCACATGCCCGAATAGGCAAGCTTTGTCGATCGAGACAGGAACCAAGTGACCCCAAAAACCAAGGCATCGCCATCTTGTCCAGCAATGATCGTCATAATTGGGGGGTAATTATTTGAAGGTGCTGATTATTTGGGCAGAATCCCGTGGAATTTAAGACATACATAGATGGAGATGGTGCGTACCTGTGTCTATCTACCTCCCTAATGTATGTATAAATATCAATTTACGTGTAACCATCTCGTATTCTTCCGACCTTTCGGGAGGCGTTACTGAATACTCGTCATTTATCTACTTGTTTATTGCAAAAAGAAACAAGTCCTTTCTCTGCCTATCTACCATCTGCTTATCTACTCCTGCAGCCTAATACGCCGAGCTCACAGTCATAATCGCTCATCTATCATTAAGTCTCTTTGGCCATAGCCCAATCGAGAGCGCGCGCCACTGTCGTCTGACCAGCCGGCTATTTGGCAGCCTGTCCTTGTAGTAGTCAGCGAACACTTGATATACTTACAAGTAAGGAATAGCCTATAGGACGTACAAAGGTTTGTGGGCCGATGACTGCATGCACACAAAAGTGCCGTGATGTCCCTGACGAGACACTAGGAACTAGGAAACCAGGTCACTTGGTTAGAAAAAGTGGTATTGGCTGCACAAGATTACGTTACAGTTTCGACGCCAGATTTGCATTTACATGCACATTTGAAATCTGAGACAAGCGCCTGATCTGGTCCCCCATCCTGGATTTCAATATTATACACAGTCCTGTGCAGATATACAATAGTGAACGTTTCTTCTTGACCACCACCACCAGCATTAGCATCACCACCATCACCACGACCGCCGCCACCCCCCAATCCGAAACAGCACGGAGTATTCGGTGAGGCTGTTATTGATTTGCATGTAAGACAATATCGGCCGACTGTGAGTGAACCCGCTTCTTCTCGGCTGGGCTGGACTCGACTCGACTCGACCCGACCCGAATCAACTCGGGCTTTTAAACTTGGGACTTGGGACTTGGGACTTTGGAACTGACTCTGTGGGACACCAAGCGTCACCAGTCACCAGGCCCATTCTGTACCAAAGTACACCCGGAGATCCAGACCAGCCGCCAATCTGCACCTCTCCCTTTTCCCCCATTTGCCATTTGCACAATCAACCTTCCTCCACCAAGGCGCGTGGTCTCCAGCTATACTGCAATCGTCAGCAGGGCAGAAAGTTTAAACTCCACGGCGCACTCGCGCGGCGCTGCACCCTGCATTTCGCGTGCATCAAAGCGCCTGTAGGAACTCACAGGCGGATCGGACTGCTGTATCTGCGTGCTTAACTCAAAAAAAAATTAGGGGTACTACGTTAGCACCTTATCAACTAACAATAGCGCATACTGTAGGTGACGGGCAGCGCAGGCAGGTAGACTCAACATCGCGAAGGAAGGAAGTACGCTACGATTGCATAGTAGTACGGCTTGGTACTGCGGAAGCAACTCCAGACGTGTCGCAAGGGGTCCCCTCATTAATTCATTCCCAGCCAGCAGCTTCCGTGGGGTTAATCGCTGCAACTATCAAACGGATCGGAAATAGGTTGGTCTGGTCTGCCTAACTTGACCTACCTATAACCTAACCCGAGCTACCTATCTACATAACTTACATACCTATCCAAATACATACAACAAGTACCTCCTGTAAATAGGGTTCAGGTTCAGCTCGATTGAGGGCAGAGCAGGGGGGAATAAGGTCAGTGAATTGTGTCTCTTCCTTTCCTTTATTTACCCGATCCCTACCCAATCTCCATATTGAATCAAAGGCCAGTCAGTACCAGCAGCAATAACAATAGCAATAACCAATCCACCTATTACTAGTCGCAACCGCTCCCTCTCCCTGCTTGCTTTGCTTGCTTGCTTGGTCCATGTTATTAATGGCTGAGTCTTTCCATTCCGCCTGACATTTATTATTAGCCCATTCCCTTGAACTAAGCTACCACTATTAATACTACCCTGCCATTCGTACAACATCACACAACACCCACTCTCTGGTAGCTTGCTGCTTGCGCCCCCAAACGTTTTTGGTCGGTTTTGGAAAATAGCTGTGTTTGCTGATTCTTGTACTGGGATATCAGTTATCCATACTCGCTCACTTACCCTCAACGTCCAAGTCGAATTGCGCTCTTTGCTTCTGGTCTAATCCGTCACCATGAGTCTTGCACAGGCCGCTACTATTAAAGGCAATCCGGAAAAGAGTCAACCCCTCGAGCTGGGTGATCATCCGTCTTCAACCGGAACCTCAACACCCACACCAGAATCCGCCGAGAAGCAGGCCAGCCACGAACCTGGGAAACCAGATTCCAAGCCCAAAAAACGGGGATTATTCCACCTTGGCAAGAAGAGACACGAAGACAAGCCCAGCATGCCGACTCGCTCCAGAGTGGAACCGATACCTCCAAACCCACCCAATGCGAACAGCAGGGACCTAGCAAAACGATCTACCACGACGTCGCCCGTACCCCTCGAAAGCCCTAAGATGATGCCTTCCTCTCCCGGCCGGGGATTGCATTCCTCATCCCCGAGGATGAGTTCCCCGGCGGGATCCCAGATATTCGAACGAGACGTACAAGAGAGCTCGATCCTACCCAGCTCACCCGCCATTCCATCTCATATACAAACAGAGAACCATATCCCACCGGTTCTTGATGCTTCTTCGGAAGCCATTACCGACGACCACCTAAACCCCGACACAGTCGAGATCGTAACACACATCTCCCACCAGCCAGCCGCCGTAACGGTAGCTGGCGCCTCGCTCCACGAGAGCGTTGCCGGATCGTGGACGGAAGATTTCGGGGCGTTTTCGGACAAGGATGAATCCGCTTCAAACTATGGGTCATTAGACTCCACCGACGTGCGGCGTTTAAGCTTCATCTCATTTGCGGATGTTGTGCAAGCTGAACAAGGCCCCCCTGGACTGGGTATAGGCAGCCGAGATTCGATGCACCTAGCCGGCCTAACATCTCTAGCTTCTATGGGCGTCAATCGATCACCCTCGCCAATAAGGTCCCCGGTATCCTCACAAGCGCCGGAAACTTCGCCGCCGAACAGCAAGTCCGGGTCCGTAAAGGGATTTAGTTTATCACCTGCCAGGAAGCCGTTAGGCAGTCCGTCATCTACAGAGTACAATCTCGGCCTAACCACTGGTGAGCTGGCGATCGAGACCATGTCCCAGGCACTGAGACGCACGGGGAGCACCGACCTCAGTGCGGCGCGGAGTCATCCAATTAGCCCCATTGAGGGGCCGTCATCCCGGTAATTATATCGGTCAAGCCGCGTGGTTTATAGGAGGAGTGAAAAGGAAACCAATTTAGAGTTGGGAGTGCTCCATCTACTGTGTACACGCGGCTCCAGAATCCTCGAGGTCACCACATACCTGTACAGAATACGTTCTCGTGCAAGAGTTCACTCACCAAATGTTCTGGGAACGGATTCCCAACATTATTTTTCCTGCTATGCTTTTTTGGTTGCGCCATCGAAAACTCTTTTTTGCTTCGAGATAACCCATGGATACCTCTTGCTGCAGCTATTTTCTTCCTTTTTTCGCTCATGCACATTGTGTTTCCCCTTATTGCTCCCGGATTTGTGTCAATCAGGGGTATAGAAAGTTTGGGGAAGGACAAGGTTTTGTTGTTTGCTGTTAGCTACTCTCCAATTGGGCAAAGAAACGGGTGGGCGGAGTTGGAAGAAAGAGCGCACGTGGAATTCCCGGTCGTGGCGTGGTGTTTTCCTGTTCTGTTTTTCAAGCTTGCTGTTTTTACGCTCTCTCGTCATTCGGGGAGGCCGATGTGGTACATGCTTTTTCCTCTACATGGGTCTAGGGTAGGGGGTATAGGGTCTGCAACGAGATGAGAGAGGAAAGTAGCAACGCTTTCCTGCTCAGCTATTGGCTGCCTTTTTACGTTTTTTTTTTGCATGCCAATGTTGAGGTTAGGAGGGTTGAAACTTGAGGGGACCACATCGACGGCCGGACCGAGTGAGACATAAGAATACCAGTGGTGAAGATGGAGAGGTTTGGCGGTTGATTGGTAGTATATCCCGTCCATCAATTTAAAACTTGATTCCCCCTTTTGCGGATTTGATTACTCAGTTATTACACTTTAGACGGAATAAAGTTCTCTCATGCTCTTCTAGCAAGCCTGATGAGGAGGATTGAGTTAATTGAAGCCTAAGGAATGAACTTGTTGATTCCTTAAGGCATTTTGAGGCCTCGCGCACTCAAATTTCAAGGACTTATCATATGTTGTTAGGTTTACGTGTTCATTCTGCTGCCTAGTGCCATCATACTCAGCGAGCTGTAACACACGTTATCATTCTGATGAAGGTCTTTGCGCGGGTAATATCCCGGAACGTCATCTACTCAGCTCCTCACCAACATCATCTGATGGCATTCACATTATATTATTCCCGGATTTATCCTCCCGTCATCCCATCGGTGCCAGCTGGACTTCAAACATGCTACTCTTAATCGGGAGTCATGTTAGGCTCCTGCTACGTTGAGTGCTGTCGGGCGGTTCGGGGTCTCTGCCCAACCTGTCGTTCCTACCAATGATATTCGAAAGGTCCCTTAGGTCGATGGGAGAGGTGTTGTATACCAAGCAGGTGATTCTGCGTCTTAGGTTATGTGAAATGGGCTTTGATGCCTAACTACATGGATATCCGGTATACCTACCTGTTCTTGGTAGGTGTGAGAGGACAACTGAGTCGTGTTTTAGGAGCTCAACCTGGCTTTTCCCGATATTAGGTAAGATACCAATGGTCGGTAGACTTACAAAACTCTTGTTTCCCCTTCGCATTTGCGCCTCGTAGGCCGTCTTCAGGTACGAGATAGGTACATAGTTGGATACATGAGGTACCTTGAGCATTGGTTATCAATTCCAATATGTGTACTAGGTGACATGAATCTCTCCTCCCTCCATGCTCCTGCTATATTCTACTTGTTATCCGCGAAGCCGACATGAATATGGTTCTAAATGGTAGAAAGCTTGGCCTCTCTTCATTTGTCCGCTTGTACCTTCTTCTTTGCCTATCTCCTCCGCCCTCTCCTGGTCGTTTTCTTGTTATTCGGCTCTGTTGGGTAGCAGTTTGCCCTGGCGGAAGTCCCGGTAATCAATATGGGCTAGGACAACCCTGTGTGCCAGGTCGGCGATGAAATCTCGGCACGTTTTACCAGAAACTCTTATTGGACCGGGCACACAATTTGTTTCGCCATGGATTGAAGATATCATGATCCGGACTGGCCGGAGAGTTGAAGTTTCGATATTGTTCAAGGCTCTTCGGTACTGAATAGGTAGGTCGACTACCTATCTGTCTACATAAAGTAACATTACGTATGATACATATCCTTGAATATACCTGAATCCTTAAGTGCTCTCTAGCTTAAATGCTAGGCGGAAGCTGAGGAATACCTGCTTTATCACCTTCCTATAACTATACAAGCTGAGATACCTGCCTGTGCTTAAGTCGGTATACTAAGGGCTGGCGCTAGTTAAGCAAGTGGTTAGGTAATGTTGCCGGCGCATCTTGGCGGACAAGGTGAGCTCAATAAGGCAGGTTAAAATCTCACCTTGGACGGCTTACTGCCGCATTGCAATGACGGCGTCTCATGTTTAGACGAGCCTCTGGCTCCAGTTGGCAGTGTCAATAGTGTGTCGTTAAGCGAAATCAAATTAAGCGCCATGTTAAGTTATTTTTTAATTTTTGGCTGGTATTCGATTTAAGCAATTCATGAATTAAGCCTGAGACATCAGACGGCGCCGCCCCGAATATTGAACCATGTCTCGGGCCGCGCCGTCAGTCTACTAGGCAGATAGATACGTAGGTTGTCACCTACAATTTTTGAAATTGAGTGTATTGTATGATTGCTATTTAATTGCATTGCATTGCATGTCGTGTTTGTGATGAAATCTTTTATATGCGGAGGTGCATGGTTATAAGATTACGTGCTAATGTGTAGGATCGAGAAATGTGATTTCACTTGAAAGTGATGCTGCGGCCTGGCTGATTACTCAGACTCCTTCCCTGTTCCCGCCGTCGGCATCTGTGCCCCCAGCCCTGCACAAAATGCGGCGTATGAGGCATGAAGCCGAGCGAAGGATGCGATACTCGTCACACTAATGGTTCGCGTCCAACCCGACTGGCCGGATCGATCGCCTTGTTCACCTCTGCTGTACTGCACGCAGACAAACAATACCTATTGTACAAGTACAGAATACTGCATAGGGAACATGGGCTTTCAGGCATACAGTATAGTAAGCAATGGATTATATCACCCGGTACTGTGGGATTCATACAACTTCATAGGTATCGCCTCTCCGAGCTCCGAAGATCACAGGCTTTACCGAGATAGAGTAGGTAGCAGCTCTACGAGAAACTTCCGGACCGGGTTCACTGGCGGCTGGCAAAAATGCAGAAAGTGGGCAGGATTTGCACACGCAGCAAGAGTCATTGCTCTGCGCGATGGAGTTACACCGGGCTGCTGACTCGACTCGAACTGCCTTAGACACGTCAAGGTTGCGTCTTGTGCGCCGACGATAAGGCTAGGTCGTCCGAACTCCAGTTTTTGTGGACTCTGGCGACAAGGGACGCCCGTATACCGACGACCCGTTGTTTCTTTTTCGCCCGTTGGGTCCATCGGGAGCCGTGCTCGTAGCTGGTAGCACAAGAATGCCACTGCATTGGGAACCGATCGACCCAGGTACTTTTGAGTGATGACCGCTTGACATCTCATCTATGTGTATGTAGGTACAGAAGTACTGGTATGCACAATGCTCGTATACCTTTTTTTATCCATCCAGACTAGTGCATGTTGTGCTCTTTGTTCGGCATCGCGGCGGCGTTTGCCCGACTAGAGAGATGGCTTTCAACTAGTCTATGTAGTGCTCATCCATCCTCTTTTCAGCAACATGCTCGGACAAGCGGAATAAGAGCATCGAATCTGCTTACTTGCAACATCATGTTCCTGCTGCATGTGCATAAAAGGAGCTAATAAAGCTAATTAGCAACAATCATTAACTATTGTATAAACAAAGTAGAAACATCAGTCGAGTTTCGAGGGTAGAGTATGTAGGTTCTGCATCACACTACTGTAGCTCGATCCTGGCATGGTTTAATATGGGGGAGCAATACCTGGTAGCGTTGGTCATAGCTCCGGACTTACTATGTACGTAAAATACAGTAGTACAATGGACAAAGAGCCGCCGGATAGGAGGAAATAGACAGACATTTAGTGTAACGACCTCGTAAGTCGGTGTCTTTCTAGAAGAAAGCCTCTCTCTCTCTAGTGTGTTTTGACCGAGGTCCCAATAGTCCGGATGCCCTGGTCTGACTACCATTTTAGTTCGGTGAACAAAAAGAACGGCACCCTAATTGTTCTCGGTTCCAATATTCGCGCTATTTCGGCTACCTGGGACTTTTATTTCGAAATTGGTACCACACGCCGACACCCTGGGTCGACAATATATCCTTGATAGGTATGGCCAAGACCATCATTCACTATATGTATGAGCAGGGAGCCAGTGCCCTCTGGTCAGACCTCTGGTTGTTTACCAGGTACTCTGATTCCCGCTGTTTCAGAATGTCATTTCGAGCTTCTCATGGTCCACATTTTCAGACTCGAATTATAAGCCAGAGCCATACATACATGGCCAGCTGGCATGTTGGGAAATGATTGTGGATGTGTTACAAAGTATGAGTGCCTATTTATTGCTGAGCCTTTTTGTGAATAATGAGTCGGTGAGTCATGGTGTAATACTCCTGTAGGCAGTAGGTATATTCTATTGATAGTACCTAAGCTTAGCCCTAATTATATAAGCATCTACCTGCCTACCTTGTATTGAAGCCGCGGTGTACCTAACCCAAGACCGTAATAGCTATAGAAAACGTGAGGCTCACTTTCAATAAATTATTAATCACAATTGTGAAGTGACATGGCTCCATTTCGAGACTACCTATATCTAGGCTAGGTGCAAGCGGAAGAAATGAGACATGAACTTTGATCTTTCACAACTGTCTTAGCTTGTAAGACAAGGCTCAGTTCCGTTTGCATGGGATTTGAGGCCTTCCTAATTCCCCATTGTGGGTCCCTACTTACACCTTGTATGCTTGTATGTAGGACCTTGGGTAGTTCCGGCTAGCAAACTTAGGTAGCTTAACCAAGAGTGCCCACAGCAAGGTACCTCTTGTCGCACAAAATTATTGTATCTATAGAATACTGCTCATACCAAAGCAGTATTCTTTAGGTACTCGTTGCTATATGTATATGTGTGCCTAGTGCACTACGTTAGGGAATGCACCATGGCAACAGATGACAGCGGACGGGATAGTCAACCATCAGCTCTGGGTAAGGTGTACGTACGTCTGTCTTGCTTAGGTAGCTACCTTGGGTATCTGTTTTGGTACACTTCACCACCTACCTATATGTGCCTGATGTACATACCTACCTACATATGTACATACATGTAGGTATGTATGTAGGTGCTCATCATTGATAATAATAGCACAGCATGCCTGTACTTAACTGGAGGTACCTTGTCTCCCTTCTACCTATAAGCGTCTTGCCCGCATTCACCAAGCTTCCATTTCATCAGTGTCTTATCTCTCTCCATCTGTTAGCTGCAAGTACGTACAGCTGTAAGACTAGAACAAAAGTTGCCCTCCGGCCGTTAAGATACCTCCATCATTGAAAACCACAGGCAAATCGGCTTTCTATACATGGAGTACTACTTTCCACGTCTTTATACAAATTCCATACCCAATACGTCAAGTCCAACTAACAAAAAGCCACTTCCCCTTACATCCACGGTACGTAGATACCTGGGTACTGTCCGAGTAACCATACTCGAGGCGCATCCGTTCCGAGGGGCATTGCTGGGCGCATTTGCGTAACCCGAGAAAGAAAAAACCTGAGATACCTACTACATACTACATACGACATACGACATACAGGCCTCATAAAAGAGTCCAATGAACTGATTGCGATCTATTGATAGCTGCTAGTCGTCTCCGCTCCGCCCAACCTTATCCTACCTACCTACGCACATATAGACCTCCTAGTAACCTGCCTCGCCTTTACAGTAAGTATGCAGTACTGTGCTATACCCTGTCGTCTACACCTACCTATTGTATTAGTGGTACTCCGCACTTCACCACTACTTACCTACATACCTACATACCTACCTACCTACATTACATGCCTACTACCTCCTACCAACATACACACTCACTCGCTCGCTCACTTACTTCGACCCTGCATCACCAAGCCGCTCTGCCGCCCGCCCATTGGTCTCT
>JAPESX010001226.1:0-10797 GCA_029590615.1 Nemania bipapillata | reverse complement strand
TGCTATATTATCGCCTCCCGCCCTACCCATCCGTATTCGCGCCAACCGCGACTTGTTCGCCCTACGGTATGTCCAGGAGGTTAGTACGGCACTCGAAGAGGCGGCGCAGCACCGCCATCTGAGCCTCCACTGGCTACGTCAACTGGGCCAAGGGGGGGAGCGCGCCTGTGCGTTTCGAACTATACTTCAGGTAATTCCTCCGGGATCCTGCCTGGAAGGGACGTATTTGGCGGACTGGCACGGGGATGTCGCCTTGTATCTGGGTTGCCAGGTCCGGGACGACTGCCTGTCCGTAGTCGTCCGGTTTGACTCGTCAGTGGTTGAGGGCGTACATCTCCGCAGGATGATACAGCAGTTCGAAGACATTCTAGAACAACTTTGCCACGCCGGGCCCAGCACTACAGTCTACAGTATTACTATGATTGGCAAGCAAGACCTCGCTACTGTCTGGTCCTGGAACGCCCAGGTCCCGGAGGCCGTGGAGGCTTCTGTAGGCGACCGGTTTGCAGAAATGGTCCGGAGACAGCCGGATGCTCCCGCTGTTTGCGCCTGGGACGGTGACTTGACCTACCAGCAGCTTGATACCCTATCTACTCGGCTGGCTAGCCATATCGTATCCCTTGGTATTGGTTGTGGCGACCTTGTACCCCTTTGTTTCGAGAAATCTATGTGGACGGTGGTGGCTATATTTGGGGTTCTTAAGGCAGGGGCTGGATCGGTTGCTATAGACTGCACCTATCCAGAGGGGCGCCTGCGAGCTATCGTTCAGCTAGCGCATGGATCTTCGCGCCGACGCCTGATTCTATCATCGACGTTGAATGAGTCCTTGTCTCGCGAGCTCGCGGGGTCGAGTAATTGTGCAGTAGTCGTCCCGGAGGCTGTGGTTCAGCAGTCTATCGATGACTTGTCTAACTGGAAGCCCCTGGCGGTGCGGCCTAACGATATCCTATACGTCGTCTTCACTTCTGGCAGCACTGGTACCCCTAAGGGTGTCGTCATCCAACACGTGAACCTGGTCAGCGCCGTATATCACCAAGCCCTTGGAATCCAGCTTGGTCCGTCGTTTCGTGTGCTGGATTTAGCCTCGTATGCTTTCGACGCTATATGGTTCAACATCCTCCACACCTTGATATGTGGAGGATGCGTTTGTGTTCCGAGTGATTCAGACCGACAAAACAACAACATCGGGAAGGCAATCGAGGCGCTCAGAGCCACGTGTTGTGTTCTAACCCCAAGTGTCGCACGCTTGCTTCATCCGCCCGACGTGCCCAGCTTACGAACGCTTATTTTCGCTGGCGAAAAGCTGCATTCTTCAGACATCGTCCAATGGGACAAGCTTGATGCCATCTATAATTGCTACGGTGTTGCGGAATGTACGATAGCATGTTCTCTCAGTCCCATCCGTTTGGGAGAGATGAAAACCCCCAATATAGGCAAAGCCTTTGGCACAACTACCTGGGTTGTACATCCTAACAGCAGTACCCTTGCTAGCATTGGCCAGATCGGCGAACTGTGGATTGAAGGTCCGCTTGTTGGCCAAGGTTACCTTGGTGACCTAGACAGGACGGCGGCCGCTTTCGTCCAAGATCCTCCCTGGTTACTACGAGGTGGTCCAGGTCAACCCGGACGTCGCGGCCGTTTATATCGTACTGGTGACCTTGTGGCTTATAATCCGGATGGGTCTCTTCGATATGTAGGCCGCAAGGACGAGCAGGTCAAAATTCATGGCCAGCGTGTTGAGTTTGGTGATATTGAGGCACACATTAGGCAAGCCCTTATAACAGAGGGAACGTTGGCCATTCAAGTGGTAGTAGAGATCATCTCCCCTAAGGGCAGCTCCAATCCGATCCTGGCGGCGTTTATCAGCCTACCTGGTCAAGACGCAATTACGAGTGACGCCTTGGTCGGCTTGACGACAGGGAACTTAAACGACAAATTAGCCGCAAGCCTTCCGTCCTATATGATTCCATCCGTCTACCTACCGATCCATACTATTCCAACAACTAGGACCGGGAAAGTAGATAGGCAGAAGATTCAGGAGATAGGTTGTACAATTGACCTACTCGAGCTGACCCGTTCATCTACTCGGCGGAGATCTCCTTCTAACACAACGGAACAAATTCTAGTAGATATTTGGGCCGAAGTGTTAAATATCCCCGCCGAATACATCTCGACCGATGCCAGATTTACCCAGCTGGGGGGTGATTCCATTACTGCTATGCAGGTTGTATCTCGAGGCTATACACAAGGCATCGAGCTTACTGTGAGCAACATCTTGCGTAATCACACCATCGCCAAGATTGCCCCCTATTGCCACCCCCTCCGGAATGATCTAGCAGCAGATCATCAGAAGTCGGAGCTCGAGGGTCAGCCTTGGGGTTTATCTCCCATACAAAAACTGTTTTTCGAGTTGCACCCAGTGGGCCTCAGCCACTTCAACCAGAGCTTCCTACTTCGACTTCGGGACGTCGTTCCCGCGTCGGCATTTTATATCGCAGCACAAGTCCTCGTCTCGCGGCATGTCATGCTCAGGGCGCGGTTCCGGCGCGACGATCAGGACAATTGGCAACAGTACATCGCCGAGAACAATGCCAATGCGTTCTCGTTTTCGACATACTCGGCCCTCCCTGATACTGAAATGCACCGTTTGCTACAAGCAAGACAGCAGTTGCTTGACATCACACACGGTCCCGTGTTTGCTATTGACTATTTTGAACTTGATAGTAGCAATATTATCGTTCTCTTTACAGCACATCATCTCGTTGTTGATCTTGTCTCGTGGCGAATCATATTGCATGATATGGAGCGACTGTTACGAGGGGCACAAACGCTCCCCGCTGTTAAGTCCTCATTCCGTCAATGGACTGACATACAAAAGCAACTCGGCGAGGAGCAACCGAGCAATACTACCGATGTTGACAGTCTACTTCCGTTCGAACTATCGAATGGGTTTGATTTTTGGGGTGTCGCAGCCCATAAAAATGTCGTTGGTTCGGTCTGCGACTACGACATGAGCCTTGACCCAGAGACAACATCACTTTTGTTAGGGGACAGTAACCGTTGTTTAAGAACTGAGCCTGTCGATATCATGGTGGCAGTATTGATACACTCTCTCTACATGTTATTTCCTGACCGACCCGCGCCCGCCATTTTTATAGAGGGTCACGGACGAGAGCCCCCCGAAAGTTCTCCGATCGATTTATCGGAAACCGTCGGCTGGTTTACGGCCCTCTGCCCAGTCCAGGTTGCAGTACAGAGGGATAGCAGCCTATTCGATGTAATCAAGCTTGTGAAAGATTTACGCCGAAGCATTGCGTGGAAAGGACTACCCTACTTTGCAAACCGGTGGTTAGGTGACGTCGGGCAGCATACTGATCAGGATACGAATGCCGAGTTCATTTTCAACTACGCAGGAGCGTATCAGCAGCTAGAAGGAGCGCAGTCTATCTTCCGCCGAGCTGAACCTGTTAATATCGTNGAGGTATCGCCGAACGCCCGCCGGCTGGCCCTGGTTGAGATCAATGGGCAAGTAGTAGAAAACAGCTTGCAGTTCTCCATATCCATGCACCAGGATATCAACAAACTAGATAAGCTTAAAGAGTGGGCGGAGGGTTTGAATGAGACATTTTACTCCTCTACGCGGTTCCTTGTACGCACACCATTCACGGCTACCCTGAGCGACTTCCCACTTCTGCAGTGTTCTTATACGGAACTCGATCATTTGACAACCCGTCTTTCTCGAATAGGCGTGGGTCTCGACGAGGTTGAGCATATCTTTCCCTGTACCCCGCTACAGGAGGGTATCCTTTTAAGCATCGCGAAAGACTCCACGACGTACCACATCTCTCAGATCTGGAGATGTGCCCACGACTCTTCGGCCGAGGGCATCCTGCCACAGACACTGGAATTGGCGTGGAGAACCATAATAGCTCGCCATCCCATCTTCTCTGTTATTTTCGTAGAGGCCATGGGCGAGCATAGGTTCGTCCAAGTACAACTTCGCCACGCCCCTGTCCGGATTCAACACATCGCCCCTCGTGGTGGCACCGACTACCCGGTTGCCGCTCTAAAGGACATGACGCGCCCGCCTATGTTTCGTGCCAAGGAGCCGCCTTATAACGTGACCATCTGTCAAGCATCGGGCGGCGAAGTCGCCTTTCGCCTTGATATTAACCATTCTCTCATCGACGCAGTATCCTTCCCTATCCTCCTTACCGAGTTAGCAAAGGCTTATAGCGGCGTTCAGCCATTGAACCCTCCTCCCCCATTTGACCGGGTCATGGGACATATCGTCCGCCGTCCCTCAAAAGCCAAGCGGGTGTACTGGGAACAGTACCTAGATGGCGTCACACCCTGCAGAATCCCGACCACGCCGAGGTCTCGTTCCGAACGAGAGACACAGCCGATTGCCCTTGCTCCCTCGATCACCGAGAAGCTCTTCCCCTTCTGCCAGTCTCGGAATCTTACCCGGTCTACCGTTATACAGGTGGCGTGGGCTATGACGCTCGCGTATCTCACCGGCAACCGAGACGCGTGTTTTGGGTACCTGGCATCCGGGCGTGATGTCCCAGTTGCCGGGGTCGAAGATGTCGTTGCGCCCCTGATCAACCTGCTCATCAGTCGCATAGATCTTAGCAAGCAAGCGTCCCAAGTGCTAACTACTACCGAACAGCATCTGATCAACCATTTTGAATTTCAGCATATATCACTAGCCGAGTTGCAACAACAACTGCCAGGCTTACATGGCCAGCAGCTGTTTAACACCGGCATGACAGTCCGCCAGATCGTGGCTACAACCTCAGGTGATGGTTCCAGTCTCAAGATAAGCAGTGAAGTAGTAGAAGAAGATTCTGATGAGGTATGTGGCGTCTATACGACGGTAGTTAGTTGAAACACAAACCCTACTAACTAAACTATTTTTTTTCTTTCTAGTTTGATGTCGGCGTCAGCGTCGAACTAGACAGATCGGCAACGAGTATTCGTCTCGGCTACCGACCTGATCGCATCAGCCCGTCTCTAGCTATGGAGGCTGTCAAAACCCTCGAATTG
Source organism: Nemania bipapillata (assembly GCA_029590615.1). Taxonomy (NCBI): domain Eukaryota; kingdom Fungi; phylum Ascomycota; class Sordariomycetes; order Xylariales; family Xylariaceae; genus Nemania; species Nemania bipapillata. The sequence continues at coordinate 5,748 of JAPESX010001226.1, read as the reverse complement.
GCCATTACGTATCTAGTGAGCGAGCAGGAGGCAGACTGCCCGACGGGGTCTCTTCACGATGCATTTTTTTACTACCAAGCGAGCATGAGCGAAGGCCAAGCCGAAGAGATTTGGAGGGATCGGCTCCGAGATCTCAGAGCGGTCCAGTATCCGGACCTGCCCTCTCCCGCGTATTGTAGGAGAGCGAATCACAGCAAAGCCGAGTTTCACCTCCACAACCTAAGCATCACAAAGCAAGGGGTCGAGGCGACTGTTCTTGTATGGACTGCATGGGCTCTGCTTCTCGCGAATTACACCAACGAAGACGATGTCGTCTTCGGTACCAGCATCTACAGCACATGTGGGAAACCCACCCCCGGCAGTATTCCTAGCGAAAGATTTTCCGCGTTACCCGTTCGGATCACTGCGACAGAGGCGTTGTGTCTAGGGGCATTGCTTCAGGAGGTAACAGCCGTCCATGAGGAATTAGAACAGTTCCGACATCTATGTTCGAATTGGATACGCCGCCTGGGCGAGAATGGCGAGCGCGCCTGTGCGTTCGGAACTATACTCCAGGTCATCCTACAGCCCGGAGATGGCCAAGAAACGAAACCAACATCATATGCCAAAGCAGCGGACTGGTATGATGGTGTCCCCCTGTGCCTGGTGTGCTGTATTCAGGATGCCGATATGAGTATAGACGTCTGCTTTAATTCCTCGGTCCTGGAAACAACTCAAGTACAAAGGATGATAGACCAGTTTGAAGGGGTCCTACGCCAGTTGTGCCATGCCGGCCCTGACCCCGACATAACTGTCCGTAATATCAGTACCGTTAGTGAGCGAGACCTGGTAGATATCTGGTCCTGGAATAGCACCGACGTTCCGAAAGCTGTTGAGGCCTGTGTCCACGACCTAATTACAGAGACCGCACGAAGACAGCCTGAAGCCCTTGCTATTCATGCTTGGGACGGCGATCTTACCTATCAGGAGCTCGATGACCTATCTACTAGGCTCGCCTATTATCTTTCCTCTATTGTTAGGGTTGAGTCTGGAGACCTTATCCCCCTTTGTTTTGAAAAGTCAATGTGGACCTCCGTGGCTATGCTTGGAGTTATGAAGGCCGGAGCTGCCTCCGTGACTATGGATTCCACGTATCCGGAGGTAAGGCTACGGACTATTATCGAACAAGCACACACATATTCTAAGAAGCCGGTCATTTTGTCTTCTATAGTAAACAAATCGCTGGCGTATCGGTTGTTAGAAAACAATATCCATCGTGACGTGGTGGCGAGTCGCACGGGTTACGACCAAGTAGTTATACCCGAGGTCATACTACGCAACCAAATGCACACGTTGGGCCGACAACTAGTTGTTAATGTTCAACCCAGCCACATACTTTACGTTGTGTTTACCTCTGGCAGTACTGGCACCCCAAAAGGCGCCATGATTACCCACCGGAATTTTAGCTCTGCTATTCAACACCAGAGGGCTGCTTTTGGATTCCGCCCCGACTCGCGCGTGTTTGACTTTGCTTCGTATGCCTATACCGCGGTGTGGTTTAATATTTTGCATACTCTGTCTTGCGGAGGCTGTTTGTGTGTTCCCAGCGAACAAGACCGCCGGAACAACCTTGCAGGTGCAATTAACACTCTCGGGGCCAACTATTGCGTTTTAACTCCGAGTGTGGCGCGACTCCTTAATCCAACACTCGTACCAAATCTTCGACAGCTCATGTTCGCGGGGGAAAAGCTCCATCCATCCGACCACGCGCTTTGGGATACTGGCGAGACTATCATGGCCAACTGTTATGGTTCTGCTGAGTGTACAGTGGCCGCTTGCCTTGCACCAATATCAATCCGTCCAGGCGCGACAGGAACCCCCAATGTAGACACCAGAACCCCAGCTATAGGGAAAGCCTACGGCACGGTCACCTGGGTCGTTCTGCCTAACGGTAGTGGCCTTGCAGGTATTGGCCAGCTGGGGGAGCTGTGGATTGAAGGCCCCCTTGTTGGCCAGGGCTATCTCGGCAGTCCGGAACTAACAGACGCCGCATTTATCAAGAACCCTCCGTGGCTCCTGCAGGGCGGCGGCCCGGGCTACCCCGGACGGTGTGGTCGAGTATACCGCACGGGCGATCTCGTAGTATATAGCCCCGACGGGTCTCTCCGATATATAGGTCGAAAGGACGACCAGGCCAAGATCCATGGCCAACGGATCGAACTCGGCGATCTTGAGCACCACCTACGACGCCACCTTACCCCCCGCCCAGATGTTCGTGTGGTCGCAGAAGTTGCCCGTCCGGCGAAGAGCAATGCTCCGTTGCTCGTTGCCTTTGTTACCGTTAGTAACGCCGCGAGCGATGCCCGTGTAGAAGACCATAGGACCCTCGCCTCGTTCCTAGCGGCTTTCAAGGAACAGCTTGCGGCCGATCTGCCTTCCCACATGGTCCCTGCAATCTACCTCCCGGTCGACGAAATACCGGCTACAGGCACCGGGAAGATCAACCGCCGTCGCCTACGGGATATGATTTCTGGTATGACCCTAGAGGAGCTAGCCGGTCTCAACCTTGCCCGGGCATGTGAACTCCACCGTGAGCCTGCTACCGAGGCCGAGCAGTGGCTTCGGCGGTCATGGGCGTCGGTGCTAGGCATCGAAGTCAGCACCATTTCGGCCCGGGATAACTTTCTACGCATCGGAGGAGACTCTATCGCGGCTATGCGGCTTGTAGCAGCCGCTCAAGACCAAAGCCTATCCCTCTCCGTCGCCGACGTCTTTCGTCATCCTTGTCTGGAGGACCTAGCACGCATTTTATCCCCGGACATCAACACTACCCTAGACCAAGTCATTGCCCCCTTTTCGCTCCTCGGGCTTGGCGTAGCAGAAGACGTCCTCCGCGCCGAGGTGGCCGCCCGTTGCCAAGTGGAAACCTACCAGATTATTGATGTCTTCCCCTGTACGCCGCTACAGGAAGGGCTGCTAGCTCTGACGATGAGGCGAGCCGGCGATTATGTCGCACGTAATGTTTTCCAGCTCCCGGCCCAAGTAGACTTGAACCGTTTCCGGCTGGCTTGGCAGCAGGTTTCTGCATCGCACGACATCCTCCGCACTCGTATTATTAACCTACCGAGCCACGGCCTAGTTCAGGTCGTCTGTGCCAACCCCATCGACCTCACAGCCTCTGGCTCTGGTGGCCTATTGGATTATCTTGACGAGGACCGATCTCGTGATATAACGTTGGGCTCGGCGCTGACGTATGCTGCACTGATTACTGAATCGGATACCCATTATTTTGTCTGGACCATTCACCATGCTCTTTATGACGCCTGGACCATCTCTCTTCTTCTGAGGAGCATAGCGCAATGTTACGATGGCGAGACCCATAGCCCTACTATTCCATTCCAGGCCTTCGTTCAGTACGTTTCTTCGCTGGACCATGATGCGAATGCGAACTACTGGAAAACACAGTTCGAGGGTTGTGAGGCCGTACCGTTCCCGAGGCTGCTGGACGCTGCTGGGCCGGAAATCGGGGATCGATCGCAAACCAACCAAACGCTACAACACATGATCACCAACCTGCAATGGCCCTCGAACGGTATCACACCGTCGAATATTATCCGGGCTGCCTGGGCCATCTTCCAGGCTCGTTATTCGAACGCCACGGACGTCGTTTTCGGCGCTGTTGTAGCCGGTCGCCAGGCCCCCATACCAGGGATCAACCGTATTTCCGGGCCTACTATTGCTACTGTCCCCGTCCGTATCCAACTCGACTACGGGGCCCGCATAGGCGACTTCCTGTCACAGATCCAATCCCAGTCTATCGAAATGCTGCCGCACGAACAGTTCGGTCTCTCTCGCATTGCACGCATTGAGAATATTGCGCCGCAAGCCTCGACTTTCCAGTCCGTCCTAGTCGTACAGCCCAAGGAAGAAGAAGAAGAAGAACAAGGGAGCGGGAAGCACATCAGCCTCCTGAACCAAGTCGGGGGTGATCTATCGATAGGCTTTAACCAGTTTAGCACCTACGCTCTTACGCTCCTCTTTCAGCTTGACCACAGGGGTTTGGACGTGGTGCTTGGTGCTGATGATAAAGTGGTAAATATCGAGGCAGCGAGACGCATGATGGAACAGCTAGAGACAATTATCCGCCAGCTATGCCGTGCCAGCCCCGACACGACAGTCCATGAGATTACCATTAGTCCACGAGACCTGGCAGATATCTGGTCCTGGAACGCCCAGGTCCCCGAACCCGTCCAAGCGTGCGTACACGACCTTGTTGCAGAGACTGTGCAAAGGCGGCCCGACGTCCCTGCGATCTGTGCCTGGGACGGTGATCTAACTTATCGAGAACTCGACAACCTAGCTATCAAATTAACCTGCTACCTAACTTCTAAAAACGTCGGTTTGGGAGATCTTGTTCCCCTTTGTTTTGAAAAGTCTATGTGGACAGCAGTAGCCGTCCTAGGAGTAATAAAGACTGGTGCAGGCGTGGTCATGCTAGATTCCACGTACCCAGAAGCGCGGCTTTATGAAATTGTTCAGCAAGTACACGCCCACTCAAATCAGCATATTATCCTATCATCGGTCTCGAACGAACGCCTATCACGCGCACTTGTACGAGCAGAATCGAACGCATCAGCTCTCGTAGTAGTTCCAGAAATGGCGGTACAGCAATCTGTTGATCTATCGAACTGGCAGCCAGTTCCTACCAAGCCAGACAACACCCTTTATGTTGTATTTACGTCTGGGAGTACTGGGACGCCGAAGGGCGTTGTTATATCTCATGCTAATTTCAGCAGCGCGACCACGTACCAGCGGACGGCTTTGCATATCCAGGAGAGCTCTCGGGTGTTTGACTTCGCTTCCTATGCCTTTGATATTTCAGGGTATAACCTTCTCCATACGCTCATCATGGGCGGCTGCCTATGCGTGCCAAGTAACGACGATAGGAGCAACAATATCGGAGGCGCGATACGGAGGTTAGGAGCTACATACGCCAACCTGACGCCAACCGTTGCCCGGTTGATCTGTGGTCATGATATACCGAGCTTGCGAACCGTCGCTTTCGGTGGCGAGAAGATGACCCAAGCCGACCTAAGGAACTGGGATTTGGCCCAAACCACGTGTTTGAACCTCTACGGTCCGGCTGAGTGCACCGTTATAGCCACGGTCAGCCATGTAACAGACTCTGAAAAATCCAGTGACCCAAGCATAGGAAAAGGCCATGGTGTCGTCACCTGGGTTGTCCTCCCCGACGGTACTGGCCTTGCAGGCATCGGCCAGGTGGGGGAACTATGGCTGGAAGGCCCCCTCGTCGGTCATGGCTATTTAGGGGATCCGCAAAAGACAGCAGCTGTGTTTGTTCAAGACCCCCCTTGGCTTCTTGAAGGTGGTCCGGGCTATTCTGGCCGTCGTGGCCGTCTATACCGGACTGGCGATCTCGTTTTCTATAACCCCAATGGATCTATCCAGTATATCGGTCGTAATACGGACGAGCAGGTCAAGATTCATGGCCAGCGTGTCGAGCTTGGTGATATCGAGTACCACCTGCGGCTCTGCCTTGGCTCTTCTCACCCCAACGTCGACGTTGTTGCCGAGGTCATCACGCCGGCGGGGAGTAAGTCTCCGCTTCTAGCCGCCTTCCTCACCATTAGCCCTGTCGAGGTAGCGTCCGTGGTATCTTGCATCGACGACGGCCTCTCGCGTCGACTGCCGGCACACATGGTTCCCGGGATTTACATCCCGGTCGAGCAGATTCCCATAACCGGGACG
>JAPESX010001225.1:0-10801 GCA_029590615.1 Nemania bipapillata | reverse complement strand
AATCCCCGGCGGCCTCAAGTTCCGGTACGCCTTCAACTCCTTCGGGAGCGACATCGAGGCCACGAGCATGGAGGCGACCTACTCGGGCTCCACGGAGATCTATGAGAAATTCGGGCTCGTCGACGTCCAGACCGAGCCCTACGAGAATGCGCAGGTTGTCAAGGAGAACCCGAAAATGTGGGAGTCGTTTCTCAAACAACCTGGCTTGGCCATGGTGAAGGCGACGAAGAAATTATAATTGATTTACCTGCTGTGTTGGTGGCAAAGTAGATGGGTAGATAGATCAATCTACAGCCCCTATAGAAGCTTGACGTTGGCGGGGGTTACAGTGTAGACGCCCCACGGTGACACTCACCTACAGTGCCTACTAGAGTGCGCTAGTTAGGCGCCTACTTAAACGTGCATAGCCAATACAGTGCTGTATCTCCACTACTAATGTACTACTATGTATGAGAAATGAGACATGTCATATTTTCGATCGCATCGTGATTACCTACATATATAGATATGCTGTGTAACACGGGGAGCCCTATGAGATTGCCGGCCGCTTGAGATACACACGATAATATAGATATATTGAGTACGAGGATCAGCTAGGGACTAACGCCCATCCTAGCTAAATCATAACTTTCGTTATACTACAGTAGAACCTGCGTATCATACCGCGATCTTCAGCAGAATCTGTAACTTGCGTTAATAATAGGAAAGGCGGCGTGTTGGTAGTTATGGGCAAGTACCAAGGAACTTCATGAGAAGCAGTAAGTAGTGAGAGAGAAACCTTAGTATAGTGGCATAACGTTACGCGACTAATTCTAACAACCTCTACGTAGTAAGGATTCTTCTTTTCCTTTAGACTACTACAAACTACATACCTAAGATGGCATTGGACGACACTTTAGTGTTATTATAGGTGAGTTGGCAGCCTTCGGTCGCCCTGACGTAAATGCGTCGTCAGAAGCGTAGGGGTTATTCGGGTCTCCGCAGAAGGCAAGCTAAAGGCAAAGTAACTATCATAATTCATCTTGACGATTGTCCCTTCAAATACAACAGCAGCAAGGTATAAAGACAAGAATTTCAAAAACCACAAGAAACTTAATCGATCTATCAATACCGCATACTTGCCATCAATCATCATGTCTAGAAAAAGTTCAACCGAGATGTTCGACCTCGGAGCAACAGAGGCAATGGCCAATACAGAGTTCTCTAGTGGCATCTTTGAGGCCCCCCAGCTTGTAAGTGCGAAGAGCCAATGCTCTCCCATACATGACGACTTTCGTCTCACTAACCAACATCCCTCTGCAGTCATCCGGAAACAATCAGAACACCGAACAGACTCGGGGCGTTGGTAAAACACCTGGGAGGTGGGCAGAGCCAAACCCACCGGAATCATCCCGAAGAGATCCCAAGAAACCATCGACACGAGGGTAATGGAGCTCTGGTTTAAGGGGGGAAAAGGGGAAATATGAAACGACTCGTCAGTGGGATATCATTGCTAGTGAACAAGGAATGTATACTACTATACAGATTGTTAAGAACTAAACAATTGCAACGTCTAGCATAAAGGTTATAGCTGACTGACTCCTTGGTATACGCGAGTTATGAAATAGCCCAAAGCATCACAATCGAGGATCATACGATAATTGTTACGATCATATCCCTTTCACCTCCTCGGAGTAGCCTAATCAAACTTCAAGCCTCCTCAGCATATCTTTTCTTAAGTCTGAACGCTTCTCTTATAGCTTTCTCTCGTGACCCTACCTAAATAATGGTGGTCATCCCACCAGTTGAAACGTATTCCCCGCTGATCTCCTACTTATAAACCATATCCCTCGTTGCAATGGTGATCACAATGGACCAAACGACCTCGTCTATCGGATCTCCAACAATGATCCCATAGCCTTGAAACAGATATGACTCAGAGTTCCGTATGTCTCAATGGTCTGGTTGTGATCATTAGCGACGAACCCCCTACCTGTACCGAGGCGGTGGATACGTTCCGACTAGAGGTAAATCATACTGCTCAACATAAACAATAGCATATATCTGAACCACATCCAGGTTCTAGTTAGACCCGGCCCAGCGCGTTGTAGCGCCGGCGTTGCGAGACGAGGGTGTCTGTGTCTGCGTCGGGGTCGAACGATTTGTTACAGCCAAGCACAATAGGTCTTCACTCACTAAGATAAGTATGTATTCTGGGAAATACCGAGGTAGAGTTTTCAGACCATTGTACTTGTAGGTATTGGGATGTTAATGCATAATTAGTTAGGGTTTGTGAGCGTGCAGAAATAAAATAATACATAACTTTGACGTCAAAGTATGTAAACCCTTGGTAGCTCTTATGTTGACCCTCACATTACCAGGACTATGCGAGTAATAGTTGTATTTTCAGCTGTTAGCGTAATTAGTGCGTTCATTTCGACACTAATCTGATATCCATCGATTATGGGAAAACCTCAGTCCTCCCTTAGTTTGTCATTCGTCTGAAATATGCTATTATAAGCTAGACTATAGAGAAGAGGATCAGATATGTACCTAAAGGATTATCAGACCGGCTTCCGTACAACCGTAAACCCCTCATTAAGAGCGCCAGGGGCATTATCGTGGAGACTAGATATATATGCTTTTGCGCGCTAGCAGACAAAATACAACATCCTTTAAGACTGGATGATTGCGTTGGAGCTGTCCCTGAATAGGGAGGTCATATCTTGACCCATATAGAGAGCATCTGGGCATAGCATCGTCGATAAGCATGTACGCTTGTAGTCCGGGCGGCTACAGCCTCAATAGCTTAATTACATCATAAAGGGTCGTCTACTCTATTTTAGTCTGAATCGCCAACGATCGCGCATTAGTGTAGCAAGCAAAGCACAGCTCGTGGGGCGGGCGAGCACACCCACCCACACATCCAACCAACCAACCAACAAACCCTATGATGATCGTGTTGGAGACGCAGGAATGTCGACTCTTGTCCTGGTACATGGTAACCCTACCTCGTCTGAAAATATACTACTCCATCGGGGAAAGTAGGAAAGCAGGAAGTTTTAGGGCGAGAGGAGGTTCGGCGGCGACCTCACAGCTGGTACCGGTACTTCCATCGTCGGGTGAAACGGTGGACCACGTTTCGCAGGGATTGGATGGGGTTGCTGTGCATAAGAATAGGATCAGGTGATTGATCGCCCGAATTCGGGACCATCCGTCACACGCTATCGCATTAGGCACCTATTTTGCTGCTCGAGAATACGATATAAACGGATCCCCGGCGAGGTGAATACCTACTCTAGGACTCTAGATAAGTCCTCGCCCAGACTGATAACGTCTCGTCTTCGATACCCTTAACCCGCCCACTGAGCCTAGGAACGTTACATACTAGTCTGTCTGAGTGAGCGAGTGAGTGAGTGATATAGATATGGATGGAGTACATATACGGAAGCGGTGAGAGATGATTTGCGAAGGGCGTCGGCCAATAAGCACTTCCAGCGTTTGGTGTTGGTTTAGCCTTGGGAGATCGTATATACTAATAATAGTAACTAGTACTGTATAATGCCTCTGGCTATAATATCATACAAAATATAGGCTAGCTCGACAGATGCTAGGCACTTTATCGTATTTCCTAAACTAGAAATTCTATCGGACCTGAGATACCATTGGCGCCCTGCTTTCACCTAGGATTATTGCTGCTGACGCCACTCCCAAAGATGGTGTCCCGTCTCTCTTTCCGATCCCATACAATCACTCCGTCGCTCTTCCGCTTGAAGTATAGGATTCGGTGTTGCGGGATGAACTCCTCGTCCGTCTGCTCCGACTTCCATGTATCTAGTGCCCTCTCCTTAGTCCCCAGAAACCGGTCTTCGTAGCCTACAATGTAGTCGCCGCTGTCCATACTCGGGTCCCAGCGTATTCTATTGATGACATCAGCCGAAGATCGAAACTTGCCGCTATACGATGGGCGCGCGGGATGGCTCGCAATTGTGGTTTTTTTCTTAGATTTTGATTTGCCAGTGGGTGTGTCCGAGTTACTGTGATCGTCGTCTTCGGAGTCGAGCATTTCGTCTTCCTCTTCATCTTCTTCATCGAAGTCATCATCGCCAACTGTATATTCACCCCATTCTCGATTGTCGAGCCGCAGCGCTCCAAGCTCGGATCGGTTGACAAGGGATGCGCTCATCCACGAGGTATTAGGATCAAAATATTTCTCATCACCCCGGATTTGTCCTTCGAATTTCTGAAGAGCAGCACGCAGTGAGGCCAGTGCTGTCTTCATGTCGTCTCTAGTCATTGGTTGCTCATTAGACCCCTCCCATTTGTCTAAGCCGATCAGATAATATCCTTGATAATCCGTCTCGTCTTCAGAAACATCTTCGTTGACGAATCGCGCGGGCCAGATTCGCGGATAAATAGTAGGAAGACGCCGATTGAGATCTAGATTTGCATTAGGACTATTCCAGGAGTTCGGAATGAGATTAGACTTACCAACTAAAAGCATTATACATCTAGATTCCAGCCAGCCCACGAAGCCACTGCCTTTTGCTAGTGAAACCCCCCAGAACTGAGCGTCAATCTTGATAAAAGTTTTAAATGTATCCAAGAATTCTGTAGAACCTTTCGTCATGCTCAAGAATGTTGTCCAATTTGTGCCGTCTTGTGATAGAAGAGTGTTTGCCCGCTTGAACTCATTGGAAATTACCCTAGCCGAGGGCAAAGATGCATTGAGTGCTGTATTGAGACTGGGAGGATAGAACCCCAAAATCGCCATTGGCTCTCTAGCGGTACGTACATAGCGAAGTCGTTTGTGGAAGAACGGGTCGAACACTAGCTGTGTGCTCCAGTCGAAATTTGCATAATGATGGAAGAAGGTCGTTAGAATAGATGGCAGAGAGACAGGCATCCCTTCTTGTGACACCAGTTTGCACACTCGGGATAATAGAATCGAGATCTGTATTCCACTCAATAGCCCAAATTTCGCCGCGTAGATGCCACGCTGCTTCGCCCAATATCGAATGAGGTGGTAAGCAGCTCGGAACGCAGCATAATCAGGGATCGTTTGCCGAATATAATACATGTCCCTTACTGGCTTTAGCTTTGCTAAGGTCTGAGTAGGCAATGCGAATACTGGATCGGTCGCAGGTAACCTCATGGCGTGCGGCCAGGTTGCAGCAATGATCGTCGATGGACAATACTGCAGGTCCATCTTAACGCCCAAGACCTCGAGCTCAAGCATAGTACCAGAGTGAGCATTGACCCTCCTCCGGAGTATGACCCCTCTGTCCTCAGCTTTGCGGAGTCTCTGGGTAACGAGGGCAAAGAAAGTTCTAGCGCTAATGGGTCCGATGCAAAGACAGTCGATATCTGACGATGTTGTCCAAACACCAAGTCCGTACGAACCAACCGGAACAAGAACGAAGGTAGGTTTCTTTTGCGCCGAAGTGATATCGTTCTCTAGTACGACACTCTTCAATAACTCAAACGCCTCTTTTCGCTTTGCAACATCTGCCTCTGTTGGGAAAACGCCCAATCCATCAAGGCAGCTCTTGAGCTCCGAGACATCATTTAGGGGGCTGGGGTCTGGGTAGAGATGTACCGGTACTGAGAGCTTGGAGGTATCCCCGGGTAAAATGTCGTCCCCTCGTTGGTTGGTCTTTAGAGAACATCTAACTCCCCAGTGGTCGCTAGCGTACGAAGGCTTGTTCACTGATGCATCTTCGAGGTTGCCTCCACCTATCTTTGTGGTTTCGTTTAGACAGCCTTGTCTTCGTCCGAACATAGTGAAGCTAGTGACAATAAATTCGTCTCCTCTCACCAATATTCGGTCGTACCTCTGGGGCCTATTGTTGCATCCACTGCCTACGATATCCGCAGCTAATTCATTGACCGTAGGATCAAACGTTGCTCCTTCTTCGCCTTCGAAAATGTCAGTCTGGTGCTCAGATTCCCGTTCAACGTCCATGAAATCGCCGTATCGGACTCTAGCGGAGGCCCAGGTGTCTACTAATCCAGATTTAGAAAGCATATTCTCGAGCCCTTTCAGATAGGTGACAGTCTGTGACGAGATAGCCTTCTTCTCGAGGGCTGCTTCGATCGTATAAGAACTAGTCGTTATATTAAAGTCCCCGGCGAGAACCCAAGGATTTCGGGGATATTTCTCTGATAGATGAGCTAAAAGAGCGTGAAGCTCTAACTTCTTAGCTGAGACCGCGCCGTCAGTAAGGCCGCAGGTTAAATGGACAGTTGCTAGGATAGTCGGTATGAAGATATCGCCATCCTGTTTTCCGATGTTGGCGAACTTGATGATAATAGAACCCTTATGGCTCCTGTGAAATGACAACCAAGTCCACGAGAAAGGCCGCCTGCTGAATACCACGACGTTCAAATGGCTTGAAAGCGGCTCAATATCGCCTTGGTCTGGAGGTCCATGGCTGACGAACCTGTAGTGATTGCGGATATCATCATTCTGGCAGATAAATGAAAGGAAACTATCGGTAACTTCCTGCAAGACTAGTACGTCTGCCAATATCGCCTGCTGCAGGATATTCTGAACAATGAGTGGGTATCTAACTTCTGAAGGGGGGTAGTTGAATTCCGCTAGGACGTTGTAACTCGCGATAGTTAGGGAATCTGGATCGCTCTCGCTGGTTGACTGTGCGGAATGAGGCTCGTGTGGAACCCATCTCCCTTCATCTAAAAAGATATACGGATAATTTACGAGAGAGCCATCCCCTGCTGCAGCTGTTGCCATCTCGTCCGTAGTGCCAACTAGCAGCTTGCTTTCGTTAAATTGCTCAGGGGTGTCTGCCCTGCATATAGAGAAGGTGGTGAGGTCAACTTTAACACTGGTTAGTAATTGTCTCTTGTAGATTGCGAATTCGGGAAAAGAAAATGAGAATAGTAGAGCTTGTCAAAGAGAATATGTATTCTCTCATCATTGACTAGAATGAAAACAAAATGATGGGCTATTGTTACTCACTAGTTCCCCAGACCTTCATGCGGCTGAAGGCATTCCCATCAATCTCCAGACGCTCTCGAATCAAGATATGCAGTTTGTCAACAGCCCACTCTACTGCAGGTAACAACGATGCCTTTTCTAATAAATATTTATGAGAGGAAGCCTTGACGTCTCGGCTTTGTCCGATTGTCATATGCATGCGATAGTTTGCTGTCGAAGTATGAGCTAATGCTCTCAAGGCGATTTGTCGCAAATCATGTAGTTCAGCTGTCCGCTCTTTATCACTGTCATAGATAAATATGGTGTTACCATGTCTATGAGGGAACACATCGGCAGCATCGAGGCGAGTTTTGAGAGTATTAAATGGAGATGTAGTAGCTTCAGACACCTGGCGCATTTGAGACGCAATCAATGCTGAGGTCTTGGGCAAGTCTTCCATTCGAACATATGGATAGAGAAGGTTGACATGAGGTGGCCATTTCTCATAGGCCTTGTCATATAAAGATCGCAGACGGTTGATTGAAGGCCATAATCGCTTTGGAGGGATTATGCATAATGCTGCATCATATGAATTAAGAGGCACAGCTTCAGGTGCGAATGAAGTTTCCTCGGTTGCCATGACTGGATTGGTATAAGTGTATTGAGATAAATATGCAATAATAAAAGAAGAGAGGTGTTGAGATACGTAGCTATAATTCACTCGCTAAAACGGCTACTCAAGAAACAAGATAAGTGAGAAGAGATAGAATCATATGAAGTTTCAAGCATGGGATATATAAATCCTTTGGGGTCGTTATGAGATACCTACGGACACCGATTTATACTAGCTAAGGTTCATAGTGGGCTGTGTTCTGCAGAGCAGCGGCTGAATCATTATGAGTAACACGGTAAGTGTCATAGACCTAGGGCTGAAAAGGGATTCCACCGGTGCTGTGTTAGCCTGGGAAGCCGATTATCTAGAAAATTTACCACAAGAACCGTTTTTCAAGTTCTAGCTTCTCACTTTGTTGGGAGGACATCTTTCCCTTTCAAGTAGATAGTTAAGTCTACATAATTGAGCATGTGCTGTGCCGGTGTGAGTAATCTTGCTGCACCTATAGTGGCTGTGTACCTAAGTAAGGTATTATGTTCACATCGGAGCTAGCTACGGAGATATCCGGGTATAACAACTACCTAAAGTGGGTGTTTTAATTGACTGTGGGGTGGCGCGTTTCGCGAAAACGCGCCAAACACGCGCTTGTCCCTTTTTCTTGTTCTACGTTCTCCCAAGATCATCTTACCCCCCACCTTCATGTCAACCCATATTCTGCCCGACCCTTCTGACCGCGCATCCAGACTACAGAAGCACTCTATTCCGAGTGGGAGCGAAGAGTAAATCAATTTTGCACCCTCATTTCCCCGACTCCCCATATCCAATTCACCGCTCCACCGACAAACACCTAAGGCAATATGGACCCCTTTCTGCTTCGAGATGAGGCAGCCAAAGAGCGTGTTCGCCTAGCCTCAGAGTTCCTTGATCCTCGTAAGTAAACGAAGCGTAAATGCATATCAAGCTTGGTCAGATCTCCAGAGTCGCTAACGCCTGATACTCCGTTGTATAGATGATCAACATGCAAGGAGCTACCGGTCGGACATCATTCTCATGCTCCAGAAGAACCAAAGACGACTCGTCGTCAACCTCGACCATGTTCGCGATCATAGTTCCGAATTGGCTGAGGGCCTCCTCTTCGATCCTTTTGACTACACGCTTGCTTTCAATTATGCGCTCAAGAAGGTCGTTGAGGCCATCCCGCAAGCACGGCCTGACCAGACTCACGAAGATGTGCTATATTACTGCGCCTGGGCCGGCAGCTTTGGTCTCAATGCCTGCAACCCTCGAACACTGTCGTCCAATCACCTAAACCATATGGTTTCGATTGAAGGTATCGTAACGAGATGCTCTCTTATAAGGCCGAAGGTAGTAAGAAGCGTGCATTTCAATGAGAAAAAAAACATCTTCCACTTCCGTGACTATCTTGACCAGACGATGACTGCTGGTGCCACCACATCAAACGTCTATCCCCAGGAAGATGAAGAGGGCAATCCGCTTCTGACCGAATACGGCTTTTGCACATACAGAGATCATCAGACTATCTCGATACAGGAAATGCCTGAACGAGCACCTGCTGGACAGCTTCCTCGTGGCGTCGATGTTATTTTGGATGATGATCTTGTTGACAAGGTCAAACCCGGTGACAGAATCCAACTCGTTGGTATATTCAGGACGCTAGGTAACAGAAACACGAATCACAACAGCGCTCTGTTCAAGACAGTTATCCTAGCGAACAACATAGTGCTTCTCTCCTCAAAGGCAAGCGGAGGAGTGGCTACCGCTGTCATCACCGATACTGATATTCGCAATATAAATAAAATTGCGAAGAAAAGAAACCTCTTCGGGCTTCTTTCCCAATCATTAGCACCTAGTATTTACGGCCATGACTACATCAAAAAGGCCATCTTATTAATGCTTCTGGGTGGCATGGAGAAGAATCTAGAAAATGGTACACATTTGAGAGGTGACATCAACATTCTGATGGTCGGTGATCCATCAACAGCAAAATCGCAGCTCTTGCGATTTGTTCTCAATACTGCGCCCTTGGCTATCGCAACCACTGGTCGTGGTTCTTCCGGTGTAGGTTTAACCGCAGCCGTTACTTCAGACAAGGAGACGGGCGAGAGAAGACTCGAAGCCGGTGCTATGGTCATGGCAGATCGAGGAGTTGTTTGTATTGATGAGTTCGACAAGATGTCTGATATTGATCGAGTTGCAATCCACGAAGTTATGGAACAGCAGACTGTTACAATAGCAAAAGCGGGTATCCATACGTCGCTAAATGCTAGGTGTAGTGTCATTGCTGCCGCTAATCCTATCTTCGGCCAGTACGATACACACAAAGATCCTCACAAGAATATTGCGCTTCCGGACTCACTCTTATCACGTTTCGATCTCTTATTTGTTGTCACAGATGATATCGAAGACAGCCGAGATCGCCAAGTATCTGAGCACGTTTTACGTATGCATCGCTATCGGCAACCGGGCACCGACGAGGGCGCGCCTGTCCGCGAAAATACATCACAAGCCCTTGGGGTCGCTCTACAGAGCCAGGATGCTACACAGAAGCCGACTGAAGTGTATGAGAAATATGATGCCATGTTGCACGCTGGAGTCACTGTGACTTCAGGCCGCGGTGCCAATAAGCGTCATGAGGTCTTGAGCATTCCGTTTATGAAAAAATACATCCAATACTGCAAGACCAGAGTTAAGCCCATCCTTACCCAGGACGCTTCAGATCGTATTGCAGAAATCTACGTCGGGCTGCGCAATGACGAAATGGAAGGAAACCAGAGGAGAACATCGCCGCTGACCGTCCGTACTCTTGAAACTTTGATTCGTCTTGCGACTGCACATGCCAAGTCCCGGCTCTCAAACAGGGTAGAGGAGCGAGATGCTTTAGCAGCAGAAGCTATCTTACGATTTGCTCTCTTCAAAGAAGTAGTCGAAGATGAGTCACGAAAGAAGCGTAGGCGAACACGACAGGTCGAATCAGACTCTTCAAGCGAGGAGAGCTCGGATGACAATGGTGGAGATGGTACATTCAGGGGCTCGACGGCCCGTGCCAGTACCGCCCGCCCAACGCGAAAGTCCGGCATCAGCCAACCATCCACTAATACCCGTCGTGCAAACGGTACCTCCAGTCGCCGCACGGCTGAAACTCCCGAGCCCGAACAGGATAATGAAGAAGACATCTATGATGCTACGCCCCGCCGGAGTAACCGTACAACCCGTAGCGGCGCTGGGCCATCGTCCAATGCCCCTACCAC
>JAPESX010001224.1:0-10824 GCA_029590615.1 Nemania bipapillata | reverse complement strand
GATGGGATATGGCGTATTGGGGAATGATGGTTGGCTATTGGGGAGTGTTTGTTGGGGGGGAGTTCGGTACTCTCTAGATTGCTGTGCTACGTATGAGTGCAGTGTCTCTATAATAGTCGGTTGTTTATTATTCATTACACTACCCATCGATCGTGCAATCATACAGTGCTCTCCTTACTTATCAGTGCCTAGATCTATATTTCTCGAAGGCCAAGTGGAAACTACCTCATCTACCATCTACACCCAAAGTATTCTATACGTAGTAGCCTATAAGTTTAAGTTTGAGTAGTGTCCACCTACTCCTCGCTAACAACATGTTGTGATGATATGATCAATAGACACTATCGAACATATACAGAGAAAATGCAGCAACCACTTCGCCGTTCATCTCCTGCCGGCCGGCATATTCTTCGGATCTATTCTATATACACGGCGTTACTAATATCACATGCGCCTCTCAATAGATTCTGGGGCTATGTTGGAAAGTACCGATTGTGGTTGTCTGTTGGTCGGCAAGCGCTTAAGATCCCAGTCGAGCTGACGTTACATGCATAGCTGGAAACCTGGAGCCGGGATAGAGTAGATGTTGAAATCAATCCACTATAGTGGTCTATGTATACATGTATGTATACTACATCTACAGCTGGATACTAGTTGGTCCGAATAATAATGCATGTTGGGAAGTACCTACCTATATAGTGTGGGACAATGCTGGACTCGCTACGGCCGGTATTATAAGAGCCGACATAGAATGGTGGGCTCGCTACCGGTCATGCATTCACATCCACTATTGAATACCGTATAGGCAGCTCTAGAAAGCCTTCCCATCCTATGAACAAAGACCTGGAATTGTCTAATTAGTTAGAGAGATTTCCCTAGAACCGCCGCTCTGATAGCATTTTAGACGAAGACACGCGGACATAGGCACTGCTGAGGTATTGGCTACGCGGCTTGCTTCGTCGCTACCTAATTTGTGTATTTGGGTGAAAATGGCGGGATAGTTCGGTATGATATTGTTAGTCGCAAGATCCAAACGTGGGAGAACGAGATTGCTGTGAGCAATATACTGGAAGGGATGTTCTTTTTTTAAAAAAAGATAACTCAGAATAGTTTTATAACGATCAAGGGATATAAAGGGGTACGCCGTGTTTCCCGAATGCCCTCCGAAGGGTTTGCTAAACTCCCTTTGTAACACCAAGGAATTCTTCATGTGACTAAACTACTTGGACTACAGGAAGACTTGGTGCTGTGGGTATCCTCTGTAGTAAGTTATGATTTGCCTTTCTGTGGTATTAATAGATTTGTTGCATCAGAGGTGTCTTGCATTCTACAAATAGGAGGTTAGTTATATTGGTGTTGTGACTAACCTGAGAAGCATACGCCATCGGCATGCCATTCAGTCGCTTGTATTATGAACGGCTATTACCTATACTCACTATCTGCAGTAGAATCCTGTTTTGGGCCCTCCCGAAAGTCATGCGAGCAAGTTCGAGGCCTTATTCAGCTATTATAGCTAGCCAGTCTACATGTAGGCTCAAAGTACATCGATGACTGGCTACCTAGTTATATCAGGGCCTTTACAACATGCAAAATGTAGGGTTGAGTTTTTACAATAACATAAATATCGTGATAGGAGAAAAAAGCAGAACCTGGCAGTTGCTTCCATGTGGGCAGTACCTGTTAACGGCACTACTATGATATTAGTTTTTTTTGCTATTATTACTCTTAGATGAAACATAAGTCACGTCGGAAGTCTCTGGCGTTACCTATTTCAAAGCGGAGAAAGGTGTCACTCACCTTTTTAATTACATAGTATAAAAATAAGAGCATTTCTGGTAAACAACAAGATTACGAACTGTACCATAACAAACTTCTACAACCCATAGAGCTCGCATTGGCCGTTAGGGCATCGTTATACAAACCCACTTTTGTGGCATAATAATATGAGTTTCTGCATCAGAAAATGCTATAGGTCGATTAAGCAAGGGGCCATCTGAGATGCTATCTTCCTGGTAACAAACAAGCGAAGCCAAGTATAGTAGAAAAAAAACATAATACCGCATAACACCCATGTTTAAACGGCGTATGTTGAAAAGCTCTATTACTCTATTAGTAGTTAAAAATGCTAGTATTACTGTAAAGAACAGCACGCTATACGGAATGAGATGAGTGCTTCTCACCTTGCTACGGCCAATATAGAGCTAGACACTGCGAGCTCTGATAGTTATTATATCTCTGCATGTGGTATCTTGAAGCAGCTCAAGGTAAAGCAGTTATCATGGTCGGTAACTTCGATCTAGTACCCTCCTCTAGAGCCTTTACACGCACATTCACAACAACCATAGGCTTCAGTATAAAATTATACGTAAATAGTTATTACTGCTGCTATCTCTACTACTCTGACTTTCTTCTTTTTTTCTTCCTTTGTATTTATATCAAGCTTTAGTCTGGGGACGATGTATTATATAATAATAGTGACCAAATTCAAGAACCACACATGGCTAAGATCAAGGAGCATGTTCAAGGGAGTAAACGCTGATACATCTCGTCCGCGCGCCGTGGCTTGAGTCCTATTCCGTATCTAGAACATGAACTCCTTCTTGGCCCTGGGGATCGCATCGACTTCTAACACTTTTACCGCTCATGAGAAGTGTAGATACTTTGAAAAAAAAAGAAAAAATACGGCCTGATTAGAACTGAGTTATATTCTAGAACCTACTACTCAAGTCTTCGTCTATTCAAGGTGCATATTTTATGAAACGCCTCCCGCTTTGCTCGTATACTGTAAAATAAAAATCCCGAGTGGAAGTTCTTCACCAGCAGGCTTATTTTTGGGAGTTCTCTGCCTCGGATCGGAACCCATAGTCGCGAATAATACCACTTCCGTGGCTTGCTAATAGTACACGCAACTCTAGCATTCCTTCATTGTGGTCTCAACGAGTGGCCGTATATCCAGCACTTGTATAAACCTAGACTATTCCAATACACGCATAACCCCCCACTAGACCCGACCTGCATCCATCGCCTTGTCTCGTGGAACCGCAAGACTGCGACCGACGTATCCCCCATTACTCCCCCCTCGCAGTGCCATATCATATTAGACATTATATGAAACTTTCTACCATCGTCAACAGTTCTTTCTTTAAGCCGCTATTGGCTGCCTGCCACGTTGTTCGCTGCCATTTAGACCATTATCTGAATCTAGGACTGAGTTGGCCTGGTCGTCTACATCAGATTCCTCCTCGTACTCTTCTTCTTTGTGTTCGCCGGCTACTACCCATGAGTCGCGGTCGTTTAGCGGCACATCTTGACCGGATAGGTCTAAGCCTTCTGACCGGGCCTTAATGTTGTTACGGCGCCTTGTTGACAGCGTCCTGGCCCGCGTTGAGAGCTTGGCACTAACAGCAGCGTTTGATGAAACCCAGTTGGTGAGCGCTTCTTCACAATCTTGGATAATTGCCTTGCTCGCTTCATAACCATCGTACGCAGGCCGGGTCTCGCCAGGTGTAACAGGGGTATCGTCGATCAGCTCCAGAAGGTGCTTTCCAAACCCAGCGATGATGGCGACTTTCTCGCTATGTTCGCGTAAAGCGTCAAATTGGTAGGTGTATGCGGCTTTTATCTTTTCACGTGTGATATTCGACAGCTGTGCCTCGGCGACGAGCGACTCAGCTTCAGCGCGGACAAGCTCTTGTTCAAGGACCACAATCTTGGGCGAGTTTGGTTCCTTGTACTTGAGCTGGGCAATATGGTCGGCGATCTTTTGTTTTCCTAAGCTGAAGTCAGTCTCATGGTATCGAGTCACCACAGGCCATGTTTCGTCTGTCTGAACTTACGGTCCCTGCTGGGCTGCACCGATGCTTCGATATTCCTGATGCTCTTCATGGTCACGCGGTATTGGTCGTAACGGTCAACGTATTGATCCTCGAGCTCGCCAATTTCGTAGAGGAGAACACCCAGTTTGTCGGTAACATCAGAAACGTCTTCGTCGCCGGCCTCGCCCCAGAGTGAGAGTTGTTGCTGCAGCATATGGTTAATTTCGAGGAGCAAGATACCTCAGTCATATAGGGTTCATACGGCGACTTCCATGCGCTCTTTAGCAACTAGTTCCAAGCTGCGCATCACATTCTTCTCCATCTTGACGAGCTGGGTTAGCTTCTTAGCGAGGTCCGGGCCAAACGCGCCGGCAGCATTTCGACGGAGAGCATGTCCTAGAAAGTGGTGTAAGCACGCCGTGGTTTCGATACTGCGGGGCTGTGTCTACATACCAAAGCCGCCTCTACCGAAGATTCGATTGGACTTTGTTGAAGAGGGCGGCGGAGGGGGATTCTGTTTGTGCGTTGTGAGCGCCTCGTCGTGCATGGCAATATATGAGATAGGGTTATCCGCTCACTTGGATCTGAGAGGCCGTCGGCGCCCGGGATTGGCGCATGGAATATGTTCGATGCATGGTGGTACAGGAATTTTGGTTACCAGCGCGGCTCTCGTTTGCGTATATTAGGGCGGTTGCGGCGAAAGAGAAGGGGCTAGAATGATGATGTTGACTTGTTAGCAAGAGAGGACTTAGAGAAGGAGACATAGTTGATGCGAACCGAGTGGAATGAAGCGCGATGGATATGCGATCGCGAACTAATGGTATCTAGCGTATGCGCGACAATCCAGAGCTATGCGATATGATGCGACGAGGCCGAGTGAGAGGATGCTGGAGTTGTAAGAAGAATGTTGGGCATTTAAAGGGTCAATGACGAGAGGATTTGTCTAGGTGTTTGAAGTTAAAGTGATCGGCTCACTTTTGTCGCACATAAATATGGAAATGGAGAGACGGCCTAACCACCAAGGTTGTCGTGGCGGCTGGGAGCTGAGGTACCAGCGTTCCCTGGAGAGCTACGTCATTCAAGCTAGATCGCCTCTTTAGGTGGGGGAATTGGTGCCCTAGAGGCTTAGCTTAGGTGTAGGCTTAGTACACTATAGGCACCTAGTTATGTACTACCTAGGTATGCTGTAGGTGCTGTTTGAAATCCTTTTAGGGGAATAACTCTAAGACGAAGGCACCGCGGAATGCTGGATTACAGACTAGGTAGCAACTTGGTATACTGTACAGAAGTACAGAATACAGGCGCGAGATTCAGATGCGTCGTGCGTCATAGAAACAATACATATCCAAATCCGGCAGTTTGTTACCACTGTCCTTTGCTGATGCGGCAACCATTTAACAAAGAAGTTGATTCCACTCTTCCTGCCTGCGCGAAACCATCGCTTTCCATTCCTATTCCAATATTTTTGACTACTATATTAAGCAAGAGAAGTATGTATACTACAAATGCTAGTTCATGAACCCCCCCTTGCTCATGTACCCTCCATGAATGTAGTGAGAGCGACAGTAATTAGGTACCATAAAATGACATGAATTTCCATGCATCTAGTAGAAATGCTCATATGTTTTTTATAGCAAAAACGAAGCTACATGATCTAGATTTAAATGAGATTTGAGTAAGATGTACGTTGTGTAGTAGGTTGGATTTGGCGCCACAATAATCTGGCTAGTCTAGCCAAGCCACCTCCCCCACCAGCCTCAAGTCACAAGGGTCCTTGGTTCCTAACGCAATAAACACTGGGCAAGTACTCACTCCATTAGGTCCCAGGAAGCGCGTCGCTGTATGATTGAATCGCAACATCATCCATCCTCGACTCCTTGGTCTGGTGTTAGAGGCTGTTTTCACTTGTCACCATGTAAGCTATTCTATCTACTCTGGGTTTTCTCTCTGGCTCTTCTACCTCAAATGGGATAACTAACCTGCTAATTAGATATTAAATTTAAATTAAGCCGTGTCTCTGGAGATAAGAACGCGTGGTGATCCCACACCCAGAGTTCTGGGGGAGTTGCTTTATTGCTTCACTACTTTCTCTACCGACTCCAGATCATTCATGGTCGTTTTTATTTGTGCTTTCATTGGATTTAACTCATAAAAACCTCCATTACTTCATGGGTGAGAAAGCGGCCTCAGGCCTCGACGAGAAAAGGGTTTTTGGTTCAGCAAGACCTAGCATTACCATAGACGGACTACTGCTGGTGGCTGAAGGCCCTGGACTTAGTTATCAATGCGAATTTGATCCCTAGCCCGGGCACCAGAGGCGTAACTACTCATAATGGCAAGGGCAGATCGTTCTCTCCACACTGTCATCCCAGACAGCGAGCCTGATGACGTGATATCTCCCAGTTCTCGAAGCCGTAAGATTATCAGCTCTCCGACGCCAACTCGGCAATCTTCAGGAACTACTCAAACTGAGCTTACATTACTTCGTCCTTCGACTCCCTCGAAGACAAGCTTGGGCCCTTCACAAAAATCAACCAGCCAGGACACGAGAGGTAGTTTCCCTCACCGCTCATCAGGCGCTGCAAGGAGCACTACTGCTTATGAGGATGGGAATTCACCATCCACTAACCAGCAATCTGCGAGTCAGAGAACTCCGAGGAATCAGACACCTAAAAAAAGTGAGGTAACTGTGGCGAAACTAGAGTCGTCACTGCGTGATTTTGCAGAGGAGATTGGTGTCAATCATGCTAAGCTCACCACACGCTTAATCCATGATGCTTGGAAAAAGAATTCCCCGCAACAAATGCTGATTAGCAAGAAAGACTGGTTTGCTGGGTTGAAACTTGAGCCTGTAGGCCCTGGTACCAAATCGTCAGAAGCAATGCGTATTAAAACGAAGGTGAGTGCAACTATACTCAAAAATTTCGCGGGACCAATGCCTAACACTTGATTTTAGCAGGTTGGCCAAGGAAGGTCGGGCAAACAAGAAAAACGGGAACGCTATCCAGTGATATGCATAAAGACAAACCAGGAGGCAACTCCTAGGTATAGCTTTCACCATGTTGAAATCAAGAAGAATATCCTTTCACCAAATACGATGCTCACTTATGTTCCACATCTCCGGGATCTAGCAGACAACGAAGAGGGTGTCTACCGACGCTGGCTTGAAAATCTAGAGACCATGGACAAAACCTCCGGGTTTGCCACTCTAAGTCGTCATGAGAAGGTCCTCAAGACAATTCAGAAGGAGCGCGCCACTACGCTGCTGGAGTATCTCGATTTCTGGCTAGCTAGACTTGGCATCGAGTACTGCACCAAGGCAGCACTTATTCGCCATGTAGCAACGCAGAGTGATGCGGTGACACCACAGCAGAAATCGAGTATATTGAACTCATACAGTGACGATTCTAGCTCGCCACGGTCAGCCGAGACCGTCCGGAGATTCGAAGAAGCATTTGATCGTGTATTTAACAACCGTACGCGAGGTGATTATGCTGTCCCACTTCGCGATGTGCTGTTACTCGACAAATCCGTTGATACAATTGTTGACTCAAAGAAATACATGAAAGACACCCCCAGCCAGGCGAAGACTGCGGAGGAAGATAAGTCAGTCGAATCATTCCTAGAGACCTATTCTCTTCTTGGCTGCTTAGTTTGCACCAGCCACTCCTGTGAGCACGGCGAGTACGGTGTTGATAATGAGCGGAAGCGTTTCTCGGTTGAAGTAGTTGGCGGTTTATCACCTATGATACGCCAACAGCTTGCCCACAGGCTAAAGGGCATTAACAATGACGAAGGCTCCCCCCCGCACGGTTAGGAACGCCTGTGGGGAAGAGTGCTTTCTGAAAGGGCGTCCAGGCACCCGCTCTCGTCCCTGGAACGAAACCGAAGTCATGTTACTTAAGTCGTTCTATCTGAGCTTTCATGGCACGTCCATCCCAGTGCAATGCTCTACCGCCGTGGCTACCGGTCGCCCATGTTGGGACGTACAGCGGCAAATGGACAAGATGGATTTATCCCTCCCCGATGTTCCTGAACCTCCGCCGGTCCAGGTCAAGCCGCTGCCATGGTATGATCGGCATAGAAAGATGCTTATTGGCGACTGGCAAGAACACACTAAAACTCATGAGCATCAACGGAAAGATCACTTCGACCCATGCCATCATGATGGTCCTTGCGATAGGAACTGCCCTTGCGTCCAGAATCGTATAATGTGTGAACGATTTTGCCGTTGCACAGCAGAGACTTGCGCCAACAAATTTACTGGATGTGCCTGTCACAATCTTGGGAAAACTTGCATGCCTAAGCAAAAGGATCGCCCTTGTATCTGCGTGTTACTGAATCGGGAGTGTGACCCTGCTTTATGCGGAAGCTGTGGTGCTGATGAGAGAGCAATGCCCGGCAACACGGATGATGAAGTCATGCATTCATTTGGCTGCCAAAACTGCGCTCTCCAGCGCGGTAAATCGAAAGCTGTTGTTCTGGGAAAGTCGAAGATTTCCGGGTACGGCCTCTTTACGACTGAAGATATCGCTCAGGATGAGTTCGTTATTGAATATGTGGGTGAGCTTATTAGTCAGGATGAAGGCGTTCGTCGTGAGGCCCGCCGTGGAGATGTCTTCGATGAAAGTTCGAATTCCTCCTACCTCTTCACTCTGCTAGAGCAAGAAGGTATTTGGGTTGATGCCGCTATCTACGGGAACCTTAGTAGATATATTAATCACCAGGATTCAAACTGCAACGTCACGCCCAAGATTATGTATGTAAATGGCGAATATCGTATAAAGTTCACATCCTTACGGGACATGAAGGCTGGTGAAGAGCTTTTCTTCCATTATGGAGAGAACTTTCCTAATCTAACGAAGAAACTTCTACAAGAGGAAAAGGCCGAGAAAAAACGTCGCAAGGCAAAGGAACAGGCGGCAACGTTAGAGAATGGGGAGAAAATCAGGAAGAAACCTGGCCGCAAGCCAGGAAGAAAACCGGGTCGGAAACCTGGCCGAAAGCCAAAGAAGACTTTCGCCTCCCTGGAGTCTGAAGGAGAAAACGACGATGCCAATGAGGAGCCTATAGATGACCCGTTTGTCGATATCGATCCCCCTCTCCCTCGCAAACGAAAGCGCGGTCCTATTCACGACTCAGATTCGGGTGATTATCGGCCTGACATTGCTGATTCTCAGGATGATACGCGGTCCGGCACCGCGCCAGCAGCTCCAATTCCTCCTCAACCACGCTTTCCGCAAGTAGGAAAGCTCAAACGGAAGCGTTTACCTAACGGAACATTTGCTGCTGGTTCGTATGTTGATACAACCAAACCTACTGAGGAGCAGGGATATTCGCCGGGGAGGGCGGCGAAGAGACTGCGTACACTGCCCGAAGTCTCCCCCGCAACAGGAACAAATGAAGAACTTTCAGCGCCTATCTTCACTACGCCGAAACGGCGAGGTAGGAAGCCGAAGAACCGCGCTAACCCCCAGGCGCCTGACGAGAGCATCCCTATTGCACAGGAGAGTCATCACAGCAGTACACGACCTAGCATTCAAAACAGCAGCCGTTATAGTCATACGGAGGCTCGTCTTGAATTAGATGAGAGATCGCAGCCTGACGAAACTCCATCACGGCTCAGAGCTCGGCGGATAAATAATCCAACTGTCGAGTCTAGCCCTCTCTCTACGCCCGGCGACTCGGGTCCTAACTATATGGAAGCTGATAGCTCCGACTCCGACGTGCCGCAGCCACGAAAACGGGGTCGGAGGAGAAAGTTTGGCACTGGGGATGATGATTATAACGGTGGTATGTGGACAGATAGTGATGGAGTTAGGCTTTCGGGTGCTCTAGACGATAGCGACGACTCAGGTCCTATTGACCGGCGGCGACGGAGACGCCGACCTGCTCGATACGAAGACTAGGTGTTGCTGTCGTAAAGGTGGAATTATAGATTTGCTTGGATTAGGTGCTGTATTGTATTGTATATCTAGCTGCATTTGCACATAATACCTGCTCGTTTCACGGCGCTTGAGGATCAGGCACAGGTCATTGTAATGGGTGGAGTATAACGTCAGGAATGGGTCAAGCCGGTCTTTCTTTGATTCCCAAGTCATATGTATTATACATCCTTCAAAACAAACTAGCGTGGTATATTCGAAGCATGCTAGTACCTCGTAATTCGCGGCAATCACCCGTCAAGAGCCTACCGCCCTTCATTCTTGCTTGTAAGTTCGATCCGTACCATACTATACTACTTAGAGTAATCGTTACATTAAAGTAATTACAGTCCTTTTCAGCAAAAGGCTGTCCTAACAAAACTAGATATGTAACTAAGCCCACATGTCCTACTCTAGAGAGTTAGATACTTTTACAATACTTTTAAAACTGGTGCGAAAGGCTAACTTAATCTATACATAATTCAGACACGCACGCCTACTCTTGTGAAAAGAGGTTGGCAAGAAAACTACCCCGAATAGCGGCTCATGTTAGCCTTCCCAAAATCCAACCAAACGGGCCACATAGTATTCACTCTTGCCACTGTAGTACTAGTAACAGTTACGCAACGCGATAAACCCTCTGAGGAAGGGGTTATAGGAGGCAATTATGTCGGCTGTCGCCGCCTTTGGAAATTCTACCTAGACCAACTCCCCAGGTTACTTCTTTGAATCCCCTAGATTCGATTGTTGTACGGACGATTATAATCATAGCCCGAACAGACTACAAGCACTGAGTCTAAGTAAGGGATCTTTCTACACACAGTGAAAGAAATATTTCCTTTATCGATTAACTTTAAATAGTTGGAATAGTTTAGAGCCACATAGTCATAGTACTGAAGTCATGACCATCACCGTACTGAAAGGGATTCTTAGTAGAAATTGTCTTAATTACCTCAAACAATGGTTGATCGTAGCACTCCTAAGTCAGCATCTAAGAAAATTAAGTAGGCAGGCACCGTAAGGAAAATTTCAACTGCCCTACATTTTGCTTCTCATCGTACCTCATTTGAGACTAATCGTAAAAA
>JAPESX010001223.1:0-10826 GCA_029590615.1 Nemania bipapillata | reverse complement strand
GCTGTCGGGCCGCACGGCGAACTGGACGGCATCTGCGAGATGGGCATGTTGACCGACCGTGGCAGAGAGACCACCTTTGACCTCGGGACACGTCTACGGAAGCTCTACGTCGACCAGCTGGGATTCCTGCCACCCACGTTAGAGAATGCCGGCTCGTTCTACCTCAGAGCGACCCCGATACCGCGAGCCCTTGATTCGCTCCAGGAGACCTTTGTCGGCCTATATCCATTCTATACTCGCTCGCCGTGGCTTCCGCCGCTTACTATCCTGCAGCGCTCGCTCGGTGATGAGACTCTATTTCCGAACGACAGTAGCTGTCGGAGGTTTGCGGCTCTCGCACGGGCCTTTGCTCAGCGTGCTGCCGGCCGCTGGAACGAGACCGACGAGATGGACTACCTAAACAAGCTGTACGGGAAGTGGATGCCCCCTGCATCGCCTCGGGTCGCCGTAGATGGACGACCCAGGCTGAGTGGGATCATGGACACAGTCAATTCAACACTCGCTCACGGTCCAGACACACGGCTTCCGAAGGAATTCTATGACCCGAAAGGCAGAGAAATCATGGAGAAGATCGCAGTCGAGGAATGGTTCGCGGGCTATAAAGAGAGCCAGGAATACCGCACATTGGGAATCGGAGGACTTCTAGGCGACGTCGTGGTTAGTTCTCCGGAGTCTTCTATTCCCTTTCTAGTATGTTAGGAAGCCAGAAATTGCCTTGCTTGGCGCTTTTTGCTCTTGGTATTCACGCAGGCTCCCGAAACCCTAAGCATTTTTTACGATAAGCGGGCACAATTAACTCCAGTGATATAACAGGGGAGGATGGTCGGTAGTGTCGAGCACTCAAGCGCAGACGGAGAATACGAGGTTAGAAAAGCACAGAATCAAAAACAATCGGAAGGGAATAAGAAAGCCACGCCTATTCGGTTTGGGCTCAGTGGCTGTCATGATACAACTCTAGCCGGCGTATTGGTGAGCTTAGGAGCCTTTAAGAGTGACAAATGGCCTCCATTCACAAGCCACATTGCCATTGAGATGTTTCGCAAGAATAACGTTGCGTCTGAAACAGCTAGAACTACCCCCAACCTTCTGCAAGCCACTATCCCATCTGCCGAGAGCCCAAGTTCAAATACGACCAGTCACAGTCCTAACCCCGGCTCCAGCTGGTTTAACTCACATTTCTTTTGGTCTGGTCGCGCAGCACCAGCCGCGCCACCGCCGGGTATAGGGCGCAAACAAACACCAGAACTCAAGCCACATGAGAAAGCAAAACTGCAAGACTACTATGTGAGACTACGATACAATGATGAGGTTGTCACAGTGCCAGGGTGTCGGGCACCCGGGAAGCATCTTGACGGAGACGAGAGCTTCTGCACTCTGGTAAGTATATCAAACATCCCTCTATCCTACGCCGTTGCATGCTGCCTACAACGGGCAACTCAACGCTACATAACCAAGCCACCATCAACCCAACACATCAACAAGCTAAAGGAAAGAGAAAAGCCAAGACAAGGGTTAGCTGATACGATACCGTGCATAGGAAGCATTCAAGACCATCGTCGACAAGTTTGTCCCGAGGAATTGGAAGCAGCAGTGCTCTGCTAACATCAAGGGACCTGCATTCCCAGACAGCCCCGAACCCGCCGGGTACTAAGGCCAGATTGGCCATACGTTAATGTAACTATGATAAAACTGAGTATAAGCTCCCATTGGGGGCACACGGGCACACAAAACACAGAATGCACAGTTAATATATCCGCAACGTACGTGGTCATATCAAGGGAGCATACGGCACGAGGTATGAAGATCAATATTACCCATAGAGGAAGAGATAGACGATCGTACAGGTGACGGGGAAATGATTTGACATGACGTTAAGCTGGGCAAAATGGTGAAGCATTGTTGGAAATTATGGCGCGTGAAAAATAGGATGGCATTCAGGAGCTATTCAAAGGACTACCGATATTAACAAGACCAAACATGTTGTGAAATTACTTTTGACATTGAAAGTGTGAACATTATCCCGCAAAACATGCGGTTATTAAACATTGACTCTTAGCTAAGTTACATATTTAGTACTAGCAGGCGGTAGAAATCTTGGTTATCTTACTTGCTTTACTATAAACGAAATAGCTACACAGCTTTGTAGGTGTGTAAAGACTTTTCAGTTCGGCATGGCAAAACCGTAAATTGATTACACATCCGTCCCCGAAACCTAGGTAGAAATCCCTAGTCAGAAAGTTTCCAGAAGGTTTACGGATCATGACTCAAAATAATGACATGCAAGGGATTCTTTTTGATCTCTTTCTTATATTATACCCTCCAACCTTTCTTTAGTAGAAAGATGTTACGCCGGTGATGATGACAACTATGGATATTGCTGAGGACGAAGAAAGACGCACCACCTCTTCTAGGTCCATATCTTCTTGTGTGCTCACGCCGCAAATTCCTCCCTTTCCCAATCTCTCAAGACTAATGCGAATGCAATGTCTCGATACCCCGCCGGCTAACCAGTCGAGCGCCAGCGGATTGTATTCACTGCCTCCCTGGGATGCTCAACTTCTCTTCAGATATTCAACAATCATACACGAAATGACAAGCAAATCCGTTGAGAATAACGCCGAAGAAAACGACGTAGCAATTACAACATATAAACTCTTCTCCCGACTAAGCTCTCAGGAGAATACGGCTTCTCTAGTTTGTGAGTTCTTCTTCCCAGCCGTTCAGCCCTCCCTGGATAACGAGTCCAAGACCTGAACCGATTCCCCCGAAGCTCGATTGGTATTGGTGACCCCTACGTTCTCCTTCACCACCAATAGGGCCGTGAGCATGAATGGGACTACTGGCACCATTTTCAAGCGGTGCGAAGACGGGGAGACTAAGAGCACGGTTGTGGCTACGAGGACCTGGAGCTAGAAGACCACCAATTGTTGTGGGTCCAGCAACCGCACTTTGCGGAGCCGCATATCCATTGGAGATGCTAGCAGATTGGCCATGCCCAATCATGTGGTTGTGCTGTGGTATCTCTAGCTTGAGCTCGTTGGGGGATGAAGAAGCTGTGCCAAACAGTGCAGCCTGCTGCGATACAAATATCTGCTGCTGATGTTGCTGTTGTTGCTGAGCCTGTTGCGATACTTGTTGCAGGTACATCGTCAGGGGATTATTGTTACCGGCAAACAGGTTCGCACCATTGGTAGCAGTCAAGGGCGACGTCGGGTTTGTAGGTGAGTTCCCACTTCCGCTACCACCAGTGGCAGGCGACGAGACACCGTCCCCACGCGGTGACTGAGATTGCTGCTGCAGTTGCCGAGGTTGATTTCCACACCGATCTTTGCCAAAGTTCACTTTGAATTTCCGGTATTCTTCCTTGCTCCGAACCGCCTCGATAGCCTTGATAGCGTTGGCGATGTTGGTGAAATTGACAAAAGCACAGCTCTTTTCTCGCAGAGCATTGACTAACTCGATTTCACCATATTCGGAGAAATCTTGTCGCAATCGTTCTTCAGTCCAGGTTTCGTCCAGATTACCGATATATACATTACGGGACGCACCACCGCTGACAGCCAGCGCAATTGCTGGCGGGAGAGCACCCGAGTGCTTTCCCCAGCCAATTTTGAGACGACGATTGTGGATCATTAGACCCTGCAAGTTGCTTAGAGCATAGAAAGAAGCTGCAGCGGTAGGATCAATGAAAGTTACGAAGCAGATGTGCTTATCGGGGATGTAACGGATGTGATGAAGTAACCCGCCTCGTACAACGTTGCAAATCTCCTCCACAGTAGTCTCCGGGTGAATGTTACCCAGATAGATCGTCCGGTTCCCCAGATTATTGATACCACCAGCCGTAGTTGCCACTGCTGCTGCAGCTACGGATTGCTGGGCAAGAACGTTGGAGATGACATCACGATCCTGGCCTGTCAACATATGGGCGTAGCCGGGGGCAATACCAAGATACTGAGCCGCATTCTGTTGTTGAGTCTTGGAGACATAAGCACACCGATCCTTACCATAGTACACACGGCGAGGAGACTGCCATTTAGGCTCCTGAGGCAGCTGCTGCACTGCCTTCATTGCGTTGGTAATCGACAGAAAATGGACAAAGGCAATGTTCTTTTCGCGAACTATCTTAATAGTATCAATGGCGCCGAACTTGCCAAGGTCCTCGCGCAGTTCATCATCCGTAATATCCTCGGGTAAATTGCCTAGGTAGACGTTTCGGGAAGCTCCAGATTGCTGGACAGCGAGAGCAACTGAAGTGGGAACCTGTGAGGGCTTGCCCCATCCGATCTTGATATCCTGTCCCTTGATACATAGCTTTTTCAAGATAGCATCAGAATGGAAATGAGTAGCGGCGTTAGCGTCAAGGAACGAGATAAAAGCACAGTTCTTATCAGGTAGAAGACGAACGGACTCAATTTGTCCGCTTCGAACATGCCCAAGAATCTCCTCAGCACCGGTATCAGGGGGGATGTTTCCGAGATATACAGTTCGGCTAGTTCCTGTTATAACATTGCTAGCAGGCATTCCCACGGGGGACTGAGGTTGCAACTGAAACTGGTTGCCCATGTTGTTAAAGCTACCAGTAGGGGACTGAGCCTGGTAAAACTGGGGGGCACCATAGGCTGAAGGAGATACCAGAGCCTGGTAATGTTGAGGGGACAAGCTCTGCTGAACAGGGCTAGCTAAGCTGCTTTGTTGCTGCTGCTGCTGCTGCTGTTGTTGGTGCTGCTGCTGCTGTTGAGTGCCATTCGTCTGTTGAAAGCTAGGCATGTTTTGGAAGCTGGGGCTAGCAAATGCGGTTGGGGATCCAGGTTGAAAAGGGCTTCCTAAAAGTAGCTGCGAAGGGAGTAGAGGAGTGAATTGCATATCAAACGCGGTGCCGGGAGTCGCCATATCCGCCGCCAAGTTGGTAGTGGGCTGGCTCATTTGCTGTGTGTTGATGGCAGGAATATTGGCACGACGCTGGGGTCTATCAGCGAATCCAGAAACGTTAGATGTGAAAGCGCCATGAGAGAAACCAGTATCACTGTTGGAAGGCTTCGAGGCGTGGCCGAACCGGCTGGTCGGGTTAGCAGCGGAAGGCCCAGTAGGAATACCCGAGACCGAGAGGTCCTGCATCCCGAGAAGATGGGGAGGGACAAGGTTGTCCCTAGTGGCTTGTGAAAGAACCGCCGTTTTGAAAGATTAGGCGTGCCTGGTGAAAGGCACGGAAGCAAGAAAGAATATGCTAAATCTGGAATGTAGTCCGCTGTATGGAGCACCAGACAACGTTGGTTATTACAAAAGCCGTTTGTCAAAAGGGGGTAAACTGAAAAATCTCGAGTTTTCTCCAAACAATAGACAACCAACACTTGGTAAATGATCGCCAACTCAGCTACGGGGTGCTACTGAGTATTAATAGGATCAATAGTATAGACTATATGCAGTGTTTGGAGGCTGGAAGAGTACGTGAATCGGGTTGGCTGGCGAGCGATGATCGAATCCGCAGTTCATTCGATATACCGAGAGCCGTCCAATTACGCGGAGGCTAACAATATTACCGAGTACTGGGTCTGAGGTGGGAGACGTCCTTTGACGGTGGATGGTCGGTCTCGGTACCTCGTGAACAAAGGCTGGGCGGATACGATGCTCCAGAGAAAGCGAGCGCAATGGAGATACACCAGAAATGAGTGTCGAGAATATAGACAGCCAACAAAGCCCTCCTTCTTTCGTTCTTCCTCGCTCTCTTATTCTTTCTCTTCCTAGACGAATAGGCGTGAGAAGACGACTGCCAACAATTACGTAGGATATCCTGTCTGTTGTTCTGTGCGCACGCGTGAGCCGAAGAAAGGGGCAAGATGCTTGGTTGCGGTATGTATCGAAAGTACGTTTGATATATGAATAATTAAGAAGCTATAGAGAACGAGCGTAGGCTAAGAGAAGAGGGAGAAGATTCCCAGAAGACCTGGGGAGGAGAGCAAGAAGCAAGCAGAGAAGGATTGAATAGGGTAAGATACACGAGGCGGGTGGTGATGGTGAAGGTGGTTGAGGTAGGGATGGGGAGGGTTAAAGAAGAGGAGGTGTAGCAGGTAGGGTAGGGTAGAGGTAGATGAGTAACAAGGCCAGGGGTAAGAAAAATAAAATAAAAAACGAGAGGATAGAGCAGAAACCACTCTAAGGATTAAGGACAGTACAGTGCTGTACCGGTTATTCCTCCACAACGGAACGGAGAGCGGGCTGGGATGGGAAGGAGTCAGACTCGCAGAGGAAAAGGGAAAGCAGCGAGCAGGTAGGAGGTAGGGTAGCAGGTATCTACCTAGTAGGTACAGAAGTACTGTATTCTGTCTGTATGAATGTATCTAGCAGAGAAGAAGGGGAAGAAGCAAGCCAGACTGAGAAACTGCTAGCCTAGGCTAGGTGGACTACCCAGTTAGCCTTGATTCCTGACTGGTGCGCAAGGGGAAAGGGAAGACGATGGCGACGCCTCATTGGTCCACTAGGCTCTGGCGCAGATTGCCAAAAATGGGGCGCTAGTTTTTTAATGAGGGTCGCCAGAGCTCGTCTAGCCCGTCTCCGCACTACCCAAGTCCACGCTAAACTCAATGCATGTCGTGATGTGCCTATTTCGTGCCTGGTTCCTGCTTGTATGTGCTGCTGCCAGGGCTCCTGACAGGGGGGTGGGCAAAGTTGGGATGTTGGACGAACCTTACAAAAGTTAACAACTCAAGTAACTCTCCCCGTAAGCCCCTAAGCAAGTAACCTATTCTCCTAACTCTTAGCTTGCCATCCTAGGGTCTTTCTAGTGCATTGCCGTATTTGCAATTTCAATTGGGTTTTATGTACCCTCTGCCCTCCTAATGCTACTCCTAGAAAATAAATACGTACATAGATACTCAAATACGAAATAAATAAATGCAAAAAAAGGAAGAAGCTGTCAATGCTTTGCTAGGATATTCCCTTTTACCTAGATCCATGCCTAATATTCACTTTTAGTGTCCTTTCTACAAGTATACTAGAGTAGGACCACCGTTTGTCCACTGCATTGAACGCGTTCCATCATGCAATTTATCCTGTAGATGAATAGTGCTATTATTACATACCCAGGTACCTCTCTTTTAATTCTCTTGCCATGCACAGGCACGCGTCTACCAAGTTAGCGTACGCACACAAAATTGCCGCCCCCTCGATTCAGACAGCGACTAATTGCCGATGTTCCATTACCAGGTACTGTATGTGTGTAGGTACCTAACCATGTATCTGGATAGCGCATCTACTTTAAACAGGCATCTAAGATCTTACCTACCCTCGACAATGACTTGCAGCCAGACTGCTGACGACTGGTCGAGGCTTTGTCCCAAGCCTGAGTCTCACTAATATTCGAAGTAGGCACACTACCGTTCTATGATGATGTGACAATGAATTGTTCCTAATTCGGAACCATTTTCGGAGATTTTTATAATCTTCCCTTTTCCTGACAACCCCTATCTCCTATGTCTTGGCTATAGGAAGGTCCTACTATTATGGAGCATAACCGGCTAGGTTGGGTCTGGGTGTGGCACACACCCACCCACCTATAAGTACCTGCCTATAACCAGTGGATATAATAGGGGGGTGAATACATAATACCTGCATCAGCATTAGATACTCTACACCGACTCTGTGCAAGATCTTTCAAGTTTTTTGCAAACTGTTTATAGTAGACCTATTAATTACGAGGTTTCACCTTCTTGCTCGGTCTCTCTCCATACTTGAGCGTTAGGGATATACCTACCTATCATCCGACACCTGCAGTACTATCGAGTATACTTACCTGTTTGGTAATCAGGGCGAAATGTGTAGGTATTTGGTCCACTAGCACAACCACCTTCTACAGTACGTACATGCGCAGCTGAGGTCTAGACAACATTGAAGTATGCATTGATGCTGTCCAAAAGCGCCCGCATGCAGGTACAATGCGACATTACCGCCTGTGACACGTTGCATACCTAAGCAGGCTGAGTAGCGCAAGCATGCTGGCGAGACACACTGGTGAAACATTCGCTACGGTGTTACCAAGGTGGTCGTCTCGCCAAGAGATACCTCGGTACTCTGTAAGCAATGTATCCTATAGTAGCGCCCTACATAATCTTCTTGCATATATACATATGTACCTACCTAGAGGTTTGGTACCTACATACCTCCATTCTATATACCTACCTATGTAGGTATCTAAGGTAACAATAACCATTTAAATCTTTGTTATTCTCCTATACGCAGGTAACAGAATGTGCATCAGATCACACAAGAATGGTCCAGAACAAACGTGAAAGCTATATTTGGACACCAATCGAAGCTGATGTTCATTATCATTTTCTAGACCGCCGAAAGCTGGGCTACCTATAGCTAGGCAGCTTAGATAGTGGCTGACTTGTCAAACCTAGCCTAGCACCCTAACAGAACCCAGAAGTTTAGAAGTTTCATGACCCAACACGCCCATGACAGGAGTTCTTCAAGGGAAAAATAAATATGGTTTCATTGAAAAATCGGCCCACCACTCGGAAGTCGTCAATGTTTACACCATGTCTTATTTTTGTCCTTTGCTATACCTACTACTATAGGTACCTGTCCCCATTTCCATATCGACCTAACCCCAACCAACCAAGAGAGCTACAAAAACACTTATACTACCCACTTAGCCCCTTGCACAGACAGGTATGCAAAGTAGGTATGTATACGCATGCTTTTCCATTACAAAAAACAACAACGCTACTCTCTCTCCGTGACGACAAGCAGGGACTATTGAATCGTCCCATAGTAAGTAGTTACAGAGTTGTGCACAGTTGTACATATAATTTTGGCAGCAGTCAGATTATCCCGCAAGCTTGGCGCAAACTACTACCCTCTACAGTATCTACAGGTAGGTATTTCATTCAGCCATCTGTGGTCTGACGTGAGCTGTAGGTATGTACTATGTAGTGTAAAGGAGCATAGTCCTCGATATTACCCAAGGCAGTGATACCGGAATTTCCATTCGTCATTATATACAAGTAGATGCCCGCTTTTGAAGAACCCACGTCAGCACCATGAACCATTCACGGTGTTCTAAGAATCTTGTGCATGATGGTTTTAGGCTTATTGGCGTGAGAAACCCGATCTGATTACCTAGATGTCGACATCTCGATTTGAGTAAGAATGGGAAAAGCCAAAATAGAGATGCATAGTTCCGAGGATACATAAATATGAACTATTTACCAACTTACATGAGGACAAGCACCAAACTCACCCACCAGTGGAATGATTTGGAATAGCTTATGGCTTTTTTNAGTCGATATAACAATTGTGATTGTTAGCAGATTCTTTTTCTTTAGTCCCTAGATAATTAGGCTTACAGTAGCTCAGCCTTGTTTCCTATTCCTTATTCCTTATTCCCATATTATCTACGCCCTCACCGTCTCTGCATAGCCACCAACGGATTTGTACTCTCAGTTCTGCATAGTTACCATTAGCTGTCTCCGTCCGCATTTTCCCCTTCGACTTAGGAATATAGACTCAGTTTATATATGTCTGTATCTGGTCGGGGTTATTTTATGAGACAAAACTATCCCGCCATATCCCGCCGTGCTACAAACAAGGCGACACGGCCTCCGACCCGCGACGTCTGTCCAAACCCCGATATGTTTCAGCTCGAGTTTTTCACCCTCACCTATGGACTGTATATGTCCGAAACCTCCAGTAGAATTCCCATGTTGTCTCTACTAAAATTCCTACTTTCGGCACCTGTCCCCGGATGAGCCGGTGTATGGGTGAATTTATCTCCGGAATATAGCTCTATATATCTAGTTTCAAATATCTAGGTATTTATAGTCAAGGTAACTAGAGGCGTGATTAGTAATGTTGTTCTGGGTGCTAGGGAGAGTAATAAGACCCTCGTGGAAGTCAGAACGTAAATTCCAAGCTGTCAAGTATTGGTCGTTCCCACAGAACTATTCACAGGCGATATTCTCTCCTTTCTTAACGATGTTCTTAACAAATTGTGAACCTACAAGACGGCTATTATTAGAACCTATTCGTGAATTTAGAATTCCTATCATATCCTCTCGAAATTACACATACTTGCTAGAAGTTTGGCTTTCTCTAGCGTTGACATCAACACATTATTTCCCACACTTAGTCTCTTGAGTGATCTAAGGCCCCAAGGTTGGTTACTTTGGGTTGAGAATTTCGGTGAGTAGAGAGCATCATTTTTGTAGAGCTGGCAATCCTACAAAACCCAAACGACTAGGAAATAAATGCATTACTAGATCGAGTGAAATTTCCACTACAGCTAGTTCCGCCTGTTACTCAGGTAAGCTCAAGGATGGTAGCCCTAAAGATGACAACCCATTGCAAGCAAGCTCATTAAGATTATTAGATATAACTAACTAATCTTATATTAAATATGATACTGGTTAAATGATAGAATACTTCTAGGTTAAACCTCTTTTAGTGAATTGAGTCAACTAGCTAGCAATATTCAGGCGTCAATCGTGGTATATTTTCATGACGCTATACTCCAGGGCAGATATGCCTCCTCCCATATGTATACATGCTACCGCCTTGTGTCCTCACGTAATGCTTCCCGGCTCGTCACCTTATCATCCCTAACCTAGCTGGTAGTTATGATATGCTCACTCCACCATTCTTACCAGCCAAACCTACATCCTCTACAACTCATCCTTCACAACACCCTCAATTCCACTAGCCTCTACCTCCGTCTCTGTCTTCCCCATTTCCTGCATTCCCCTCTTAACCATGGAGCTGAGGATCTCGAACACGACCTGCGCGGCCGCAAGAGCCGTCTCCTCGCCGTTCCCCTGATATGCAGGCGCGAC
>JAPESX010001222.1:0-10837 GCA_029590615.1 Nemania bipapillata | reverse complement strand
GGTCGAAAGACTCGGGAGGGTAGCCATAATTGTTATGGCGCTTGGCGGTGATGCGGGACAAGAACGATCGCTTAGCCTCTGTCATGGTCGTTGAGCGGAAGGAAGACGTGGAGTCGATATCATCATGTCCGAGGGAATATCGGATGGTTAACTGACTAGGCGCCAATATGAGGACCGAGTTGTCATCATCAGAACGGAAATCTCAAATTAATGGCTGTCTTGTTGGGGTTGTCGAATGTCAGTCTAGTCTGAATCCAAAGTCGGCGCCCCACGAGCATGAAGAATAAGAGAGCTCCTGGTCATTTCATGTTGACTTGCAGGGATGCTGGAGGCTCACATTGTCCGACGTCATTGTCGTGCGACCTACATGAACGTCCTCTGTTAGTCTAGTTCATAGTACAGAACACACGTGGGATAGGTATGTACCGTATATCCATACAGTATTAATATGTAAACACTGTGTGAATTGCTGCACTGCTCTGGCACTATCAACCGTGGAGATGCGAAATTCACTGCTACATATATACAATACATACAAGGTAGGTACTAAGGGTAAGTAATCACTCAGTATTGTACTGAGAGTTTGTGTAGACTCTAGGCTCGCTCTTCCTAGATGCTGAAATACTTAATACTTCGTTAATTACGGCTGCCAACGTCAATCCCAGGAACCATAATATGCTACTTACGGAAATTATATTGGGATAGTACAATCGCAGACGTCATGTTCGCACTATGCAATAAATAGGACATTAAGGAAAGGACGTGAACCGTAAAAACAGATTGGGTTTAATCAATTACTAGTAGCCCTCAGGAAGCTATTTCTTTTCCATCTTACTGACCAGGCCCTCTAGAGCGGTCGGTCCGTGCGGTCCTCCCTGATGGAGCTGTATGACAAGACTCATCTATCATGGTTATGAGTATACAACCTAGTTTCTCATGTGAGGAAATACTCCTGTGGTATGATGTATGTTAAAAAAACATTGGCATTTGGCACGAGTGCCTCTAGTCATTGACTCCATTAAAACATTCCCGTAAGCCTGACCAGAGTTTAGAATCAAACAAGCTGTCCATGAAAAAGAAAACTCCAGAATTGCATACGATATCCGTATCGTTGTTCACATGCTAGCTGTTTGCCAACATGAACTGCAGTAATAGGTATTGGCGGCCATCGGTGCGCTCAGACATATTGCGAGAGCCATCGGATACCTTCACCATACCCTGCAAAAATAGGTTAGCACGGAAGACATGAGTATCTACAGGGTAGATGCGAGCCAACCTTGTCTCATGACCACGGAGCACATGAACACTTCAATAGGTCGAATACCATCTAGTGGGACCTTGCCCTTGCCAGTGGTCTGGTATAAGCCCAACTCGTGACGGAGTTGGTCTTCAGACACGGCATCTGGGTGGTCGATTTTGTTTCCTAGAATAACGAATGGGACCTTGGCGAGCTCTTCCATCGACAAGAGGGCGTCGAGCTCAGCTTTCGATTCGCTAAGGCGTTCATGGTCCTTGGCATCAACGAGGAAAACGATGCCGTTGACTTCCGGGAAGTAATCTTTCCAGAGTCGGCGGGCTGCGGGGGGGACAATTAGCAGCAAATAAAACAAGGCCTTGGATCATCGCAGCGTACCTTGTTGATGGCCACCCAGGTCAAACGTAGTGAAGCGGACATTGCCAATAGCGAGCTCTTCGGATGCTGCAAGTTGCCTATTAGCGACATGTGACTTGGTATGGGGGAGTCGGAAACAGAGGCGTCGGTAACGGTAACGTACTAGGATGGAGGGTAGGCTGAAGAATTGCGACACGGTCGTTCTATGGACATATATTTTAGCTCTGTGTCGTCATCTCTCTTTTGGCAGGAGGGTACCACAACGAGGCTTAGAAGAGATTAGGCGGCGCGATCGGACCATGCCCGGGGGAACAGCTGCCTCCCGTATGGTGACAAAGATCGTGGAATGAGTATCGAACCTTTAGCATATGTAGCAAGGTTGTCTTTCCGGCGTTATCTAGGCCGAGGAAGAGCAACTTGGCATGCTTGTTCATCAAGCCAAGAGACGAGAGGACATCGTAGACTAGTGGGCAGAGTGTCAGCGGATGCAATGCGAGGCAGCGAAAGCGATGGGAGGCGAACACCACTGGACAATCCACATATTGGCGATATCTCTTATGTATTCGGGCACCACGGCGGTGGAAATCTATCTGCGGCCGGACAGGACGAGGTTACGAAGGCTGTTGGAAAGCAGGCTGACGTCTTTGAAGTTGTGGTGGTAGACAATGGGAGATGGGTATGGATGGTGATAACTTACTAGTCTAGGTACCTACTCACTATGTATGAAGGTCGTGTGCTATACGTACCTACCTGCCGTACCAGCACAATTCCAAGCCCATCTGTCCAATCAGAGAGACCATACAGCTCGGAGTGACAAATTTGGCAGTGCTGTCCTTAACTCTGAAGCACTTGGGGCCACCTGGCCACCTGCTCCACAATTATTATACCTACCTTGTCCTCGAACACCAAGACCAAATTTTGATAGCCACACACTGGCATTGAAGTTTTTATGCTGGTTTGATAATTCGTTCCCTGACCAAATCATGCAGAGCACTATCTATACGTACTGGGCTAGGCGTCTCTACCCTATTTCATGGGACAGTTCAAAATTCATGTTTGGATCCTCCACAGATCAAGCACACGTTTCACCAGGACATGGCAGCCACAATTGCTAAAAATCATCTTCATATGCATAGAGTATATGGATATCTTATCACGCGCCAACCAAATGCTAAATATGCCATATGCCTTTCCCGTTGGTATCCTATGCCACCGCTAGCCTAGTCCGAGTAAGAACCCTTTCCAGAACAAAAAAAATAATATCGTAAAATGCGAAAAGAAACTTTATGTACAGCCGGCTCTATGGCAGAAAAAAAAGCTAGATGCCGCTTTGAAAGAATATGCTAGAAATGGGCCACCGCCAAAATTCAAGGGTTGGGCATATACACCACACCACTCCCTTTAGATAGACAAAACATATTGATCAGGATCCAGCTTCCCGGCAGAGAGCAGTCCGATCTCTCTCATTCGCTCAGCTCCCTTGCCTGGTTGAGGCCTCTGCTGAACAAGTTGGCCTTTTCGCGCTTTGTTATTATGCTTCTGGAGATACTTTTCTTTGAATTTCTCCCTTCGCCGTTGACGTTTCTGCTCCAAACCCTTGACGATATCGATAGCACCCCGGACATGAGCACCAGATTCCGATGGTTTGCTCATTCGGCGTTGGGTCTTAACGTGTGGAGGAAAAAGAGCTGAGGCTCTAGGGAGGGATTTCGTGTGCGTCAGCCCAGGTCGGAAAGCTAGTGCTCTCCATTGTACGTTTTGATATTGTCCACCTTGCACTAGAGAAGCTGGAGGTGATCTCATGGCACGGCCAGGTGGGGGTGGTGAGAATAGTCGACGAGGAGAGTGTCTGTCAAAAAGGCGTCTCGGGGAACGACCTCGAGCTTTGGGTGGCGGGGAATGATACCGCTTCGGAGACGTCTGACCAGACCTCCTTTTACGGTGCTCACCATCTTGTTCTTTGGTGTGATGGATATCTTCCAATTCCCCATGAAGCCAAAGCTGTTCATCGCTGTCGTGGCCGCGCCTACGAGGCTCTATCTCGTCGTCCTCAGGCTCCGAGGTCGGAAAACTAGGGTCAATATCTTGTGGAATAAGGTGAAGCTTCTCTCGGCGCCTAACAGCCATGCAAGAAATATAGGCATTCTCCAGAACGCGGTCTTCATCAAGAGTTCCGCATACGAAATCAGTAGAATCTGGCAGTTCGGGAGTACCAGGACGAAACTTGATCCGACGGCTTCTCTCTCGGATCTTCCTAGACGCCTTGGCTCCATCTGAGAACGATGAGTCGGATTTTCCGCTTACCGAAGAGGGACGACGATTAGTCGGTATCTCATTTGATAGCCGAAGAGCCAGGCCAGGGCTTGGTGTCCAGAGTTGCAGTTCACCATCGTCTTCATCCTCGGAGTCCGCAAACCCGATCTCATTGTCAGTGTTGTAGCCATCAGAAGCAACATCATCAGATCCATAATCCGATTGGGAATCAAAGGCCTCGTCTTCAGCGTCTTCGTCTTCATCGTCGTCATCATCATCAAAATCGTTGGTCAGATCAACGTCTTCCTCATTTTCCACATTAGCCTCCTCCTCGTACTCTTCCTCTTCGAGGGCCTCTTCCTCAGCCTCCTTTCCCAAGCGGCGAATCTCATTCTCTTTTCGTAGCGTGTCATTAATGGTCAAGCGAGCATAGCTCGATGGAAGATGCTGCCTAATCCAATCCTCCTGCACTGGTTCATCACTGGCAAACTCATGGAATCGAGATGACTCTGCGTTCAGATCATTCGCGTTGGCGGTCAGATATTTAGAAGGCCGAATCGTTACCGGGCTTTGATTAACAGGATGAGGAGTGAGTGATCGCTGGCGCCGACCACGGCTAGCTGAAGGAGACCGAGGCTTGCGGGACACGGGAGAAGCAGTTCGGTACTTTTTTGGTGTTTCGACAAGCGATAAATCAGTATCCTGTTGTTTGTGCTGAGGCAACTCAACGAGGGAAACGGGTTTTGCAGGGCAAGCAAACTTGATGCATGTCTTCCGTGGCGGCTTCTCTTCAGTCGTGGAAGGGGATCCCGCAAATTGAAGTCGGCTTTCAGGCCGCTTTGCCTCGGGTTTAGGACCACAGGCAAAGGAGATGCACCGCTTCTTCTGAAGTAGCTCCACTGCCGTATCTCTCTTTTCGCCGCACGCCTGCGTCGGAGTCAGACTTGATTGTATAGATGTGAGCTGTTTTCCGGCGCCGCCAGTGTTAACAATTCCTCGCCCTGCATCGAATAAACCCCTGTTCAACTCGACTAGGGAAATGGCTGGGGGGCTAGGAGTGTTTGTCCGAGCGGGGCTTGTAAGCCCAGTGTCGCTGGTAAGGTCGGCGGTGGATGCCAGGCTCACGTTACTATTGAAAGACCGCCGTCTTGTAGGCACAAGACGGTGCGGAACATTTACGTTGTCCTCGCTAGATTCATGAAGTGCTTTTGTTAAGAGAGATTCGGTATGGTCGACAATTTTCGGGACGACGGCCCTCTTAAATTGACCAGGAGCCGAATTTAAGTCGTATTCAAAGTCCGGGGGTTCATCTAAATCGGCGGCTATCTCATCGTCCGGGAGATGTTGTAATCGGGCCCCATGGGATGTCCACGCCAGCACGCTCGATGTAACCACGTCGTTGGCTCGCTCGTTCGCCATTTTATTACGTCGAGTGAGATAAATAATAAATTGATAGTAAATAGACGTGATAACAACTAGTTATCTCGGTCCGAGGGAAACCCAAAAATATCAGATCCCTCGAAAATCAGATCCCTCGAAAATCAGATCCCTCGAAAATCGGAATTCAAGGTAGCCTAAGAAACAGGCTAAGGCAAGACAAAAATGATGTGAGTCTGTTTTGGTGCGCAGTATGCAGGCCTCGTTTCAAAGCCAGAAGAAGCGCAGCTTGGTGTGTCCCTAGGGACCGTTTTGTTATAACAGGAGAACCATGATTACCTGTTATGGA
Source organism: Nemania bipapillata (assembly GCA_029590615.1). NCBI lineage: Eukaryota > Fungi > Ascomycota > Sordariomycetes > Xylariales > Xylariaceae > Nemania > Nemania bipapillata. The sequence continues at coordinate 5,246 of JAPESX010001222.1, read as the reverse complement.
TCTGGTGGTGGAAGAGGAAGGTTGGTAGATATGCGAGCCTGAATATGCAGCCCAGTGGTCGAAACAAACAAGGCAGTGTCGATGGTGACGAAGGATCCGTCAAGTTGAAGAGAGGTGGATGACAGTTAAACAAGAGGATGACCAACACGCTCAGAATTGAATGAATTCAGATGCCGTGCACCTAGCTAATTAAGCAGGACACAAGAGGCGCAAGGGTCTTGGACAAGCTTGGCCCTCCTTAGCCCTAGCATCAGATCAAGTGGCGCAGAGGGATCTACAAATAGTCCCGAAGAGGTCAGATGCGCGTCGTCAGTTGCAAAGCAACAGCACAACAGTGCTAATGTTCACAAAGTACGAAACGAAAAGAAAAACAGCTGTAGGTCTCCGGAAATCAAAGGGAAGGGATAGGAGGAAGAACCAAAAGGTGGAGGGAAGCAAGCGTGGGTTTATTACCGAAGAAAATGAAGAAAAGACGCTCGTGAGTGGGAGACAGAGTGAGGGTGGCGGAACCAGGGCAAAACCTGAGATATGAATCAAGTGCTAATAAGAATACCGGTACTAGGCAATACTAAATCAGATGAGGTCACAGTGTACCAGAGAGGTGGGTTTCCTTTTTTCTGGTTTTTTTCTCACTCCCTTTCAGCGGTCAGCTTAGACCATTAGCTTTTCTTAAGAAAAGGTTAATACCGACATACAAGTACTGCACTGTAACGGTCTTGGAATCGGTGGTACAGGCGGCCTAGGTATTCATGATAGCTACAGTAGGGATTCTGCGCCCTGGTGGTATGCGCGCCGCACCTAGCTAGGTATGTGGATGCAGGTGTGGGTGGCATGCTGTGCTACAGTACCTCCTAGAGCTACAGTGGGATAGAATGAATCAGCACTATGAGTGAGGCGGTATGTGGCCATCGGATATGTTCCTTTGCGCTTATTGCGGCAGGCATTGGCGTCCAAACTGGTCAAGTACGGGCAGATCATATGCAATTAAAACGTTGTTAAAGAAATCTGCACGCCTCAAAGAGGGAGTGGAGTGAGGGCTTTCCAGGCTCCCTTGTATACAGTATTGCAAACTGACATGAGGTTCCCAGCTAGGCAGTGTAGACAGCCATTAAGCTTCCACTAGAGAACCAAGCGCCGCATGCAGCCTTTCCCAATAACGACAAATTGCCCAAGAGCGGCTAATCAAGGCTTGGAAAATCTTGGCCAGCGAGCTAGGCATATAATAAAGGGTCCAAAAATCCTTTTTCATTCATACTGGTATATCAACCAACCAGAAACGATTGGTTGGAACTCGAAATTTGCGTGCGACCTCTAATGCAGCTCATACTCTCTAGTTCGTACTATGTAGTGCGTAGCTAACTATCCGAGGCTAAGCTCTGGACTTACACGCAGTAGGTAATGTGGTGAGAAATAGGTCCTAATGTAGCTTCGCTCATTTCTCCTCCTTCAATTTAATTTTTTTTGGCCTTGGATGCACAACATCAGAGTTGGGCTGTATCTATACCTGTTACCAGGAATTCTATGCGTTCGTTAATTAATTCGTGGTACCATAGGCGGTCTCGGCCTCTGCCGCCGCATCACAATACAGTAGAATGTCAGACGGTTCGCTAAGCGAGCTGGTACCATATGCACCACTCGTCCACATGCAGTTGTGGTCAGCAGGGCAAATCGGCCAAGCCGGGATATTTACAATTACCTATATTCGATTAAGTGGTTTATATTTCGTCCGTTGTTCGTCCTCACTTGGCGTTCATTTGTTCTAGCAAGGGCGAATTTCTCGGCTAGTTACAGTTGAGATGGGTCCTTGCACATACTGTAGGTAGTACATACATATAAGTAGACTAGACTAAACCTTTGCCGCATCTGGATTACACCCGACAGACAATTATACACTACAGAGGCATGAAATTTTAAGGTCCGACCGATCCTCAGCGTGTCCATATCGTAGATGCTCGTGGTACCTACCTACCTACTTATACGCATACGTCAGTAGCCCTAGGTAATATATGTATGTGTATTCATGTGCATGCATACAATTTGGAAATGAGTACCTGATTATACGGTACGGTAATAGAATAAATAATGGCTTCCATACTTGGCATTAAGTATACAGTAAACTGATAGTTGCACAGTAGTACTGATCAGTTGCTACGGGTTGCTCTGTTAATGAAAAACAACATATCACCATTTATACGGATTGAGTAATGTTCAGGCAATGGTCTGGGCACTGGTCTAAGAAACGCCCCCTCTCCTCTTGCTCGCCTCATAACTTTAGAATGTTGTAACTTACCTAATCCCGTCGTACTGGATGTGCTGTACTATGCGCGATTAAAATGCAACAAAGGCTACATACATATACGTACCTACTTAGACGCATCGCGAACCCCCATGATGGATGACTCGGAACTATTATTAGTTTAACAGTTTTGTTAACACTGTAATATCATATACCGGAGTGGATATACATATACTGCCTAGTATAATAAATTTCGTTGAATTTATAATACCGCTACACTTGGACGCCGCGCCGGATGATGCGCATTAAGCCATTTACGCCCTCCTTGGCTTGTATTACCCATGTTCCCCCAGCAGAAGCCCCCCAGCAAGAGCCCCCCAGCAAGAGCCCCCAGCAAAGCCCGTGGATGCCCGTAGATGCGATTCTAGTCTACTGTACTAACGCTACACGCACTACTTTCACGCACTACATCTAAACGCACGTGGGGGTCGCGTCGGAACTCAACCCACTCACTCGAAGGGCTACCTACTCGTGTATGTATGCGAGGGGCGTCTTACCAATGAGCGGTAAACCAAATCATTACAGTGCCATGTAATGTACGTAGTGCATGATCTCCCTATTATACATACTTACGCATGCTGCGTACATGAAAACATGCCAGAGCTGATGTTTGCTCGGCGGTCATATGATTGACTAGCTTCGGTCCAACGGACAAGGCCTTTCCCTTGCCAGAGTTACTTTGACTGTATCATACCAAGATACTTGGCTTCATACTTGGCTTCATATTTCTCTGTTCTCCATTCCGTCTCGGGATATAGATACAGTTGTCTCCAACACGGCATTCAATTTTTTTTTCAACCTCATCGAAAGGCCCGTCCCGAACTCGGAGTCTCGGATTGCCACAATGTCGAGTTTCAGCTTCGTGCCGGTCGAGCTGCTAGGCTAGTCATGCCCATCACTACAGTCTGCGACGACTGGTGTATGTGCACCCCGCCCATGATCACCACGCTTTGGGTAGGCATAAGACTAGCTCCCATCCTCGGAGCTTGGAACGCCTTTTGGTCACTGGTTGAAACAGTAGCTCGCCCGTTCCGTGCAATCCCCAGCTTATCACCACATTCAAGAAGGCTCAATGGCTGCGCGCTACGGTAGAGAGGGGAATATCGCATCACCTCAACCCCGCATTCTACGCGTACGTAGGTGGTGCAGGTTTTCCTCGTTATTTGTAGGCTACCTACGTACCTAACTTCAGTAAGTGGATCACGATAATCCCAATAGGAAGAATACCATCTTCTGCCATGGGCACACGACCAGATGATCAGACGTGAGCTTTTAGTATGGGCATGTGAAGACGGATGATGTTCATCTACCTATCTGGGCATTCCATTCGTATCAACATTTCCCCAGCGGTCGTGGGCGTGGAACGGGCATGAGCCACCCTGTTGTTGTACAGATCAGCAGGGTGGCAAACGTTAGTCGAATGCTAAACTATGGCACTACAATTTACAAATATATTCTAGAATATGAATAGTGTTGACATTATGTAGATAGCACCTTGATAGATGATCACCTCTACTGTGACTCTATTGGCACTGCAGTCTCGACGACAAAGTACATCTAATACAATACAAGAGAGATGGTGGTTTGAAGGTTTCTCATGCCAAAAACTGCTGAAAATACAAGTTCCTAACACTATACTACTTGTAGCACTGAAGAGGTGGCGTTTATATGATCCTTGTCATGATTTACAAGCCAAGCATTCTCTAACATTTTGTCAACAAAATCAGGGTCCTATTCGAGTAATGACAACCCCCATATCTACTTGTTGCCTATGTTGCCTTCTTTTTTATTCCTCATCTGCCTAGCACAGACACTAGTAATATGCTAATGGGCATTGTACTGCACACGTGGTAGATCTGCAGGGCAGATACTCTCCAGTTTTGTCTGACGGTCTGACGTCTGTCTGACAACTCATCGCGGGTAGCCCTACTTATAAGGCAGGCATATGTGCAAAAATAAACCGAGAGTTTGCCGAAGACGGACTACGTGTACCGAATGAGTACCGTAGGTTTGGCCACTTAGCTGGCTGCTTTACCTCTTACATACCACTACCTAAGCAGAATCCCAAGCATCGGTCGGCAACAAACGGTATTACTACCGTGAGTAGTATTTGCCGTTGGGAGGAGCCGATCAACGGCTGACCCAACACAGAAACCCAATGCAGCAAACCAACATGCACGATGTTCAGCCCACCAGCTGAGGCGATATATATAATGCTGACAGGCGTCACTTCCGCATATGTATAGTCAACGCTCATGCTGTCAGCTGGTGTTTGACAGAGCTTAGAAAATCTCACATCATTACAAAAGACGGCGAGTGCCCAGACATTGCACACAAATCACACCGCCGACCGGCCAAGAATATTTAGGGCTTTGGCTATGGTCCCTTCCGGTCGGTTATCTGGCATTCCCGTTGCTTAGACTATACCTACGTCTTAATAGCTCTAGGTAATTAGACCGTAGTACAATAATTCGTTATCCAGAAGATGTATTCTGTACACTGCAACCTCGATTTCTGGAACCATGGAACGTACAAGTAAAATACTACATACACCATTTTCACTATAAGCTCTCCAATGGGGAGCCAGAGCGCTAAATCACTCTTCCCAACATACGATCAACATCTACGTCATTCGGGTGGAACTTCCAAATTTAGACATACGTACTTTAAAGTACATTCATGCTACTGACATGTGCTAGGAAGTACGTAACCAGATGGTATCTCCACGTGACGTTCTCTTTATCGTTCAGCTTACCTAAACAATTAAAACTACGAAATGTAAAGTCACATGATACGTATCACGTGATTGTATGGACTCCCAATCGGGCTAGACCGATAATCTTCCGACCATCCGTCCCTCCAAGTACCGAATCTCAATTTGCCGTCGTAGATTATCGTGAGCTTCGCTCGTCACGCATTTCTTCAATTGACAACGCCTGTCATCATGAAC
>JAPESX010001221.1:0-10838 GCA_029590615.1 Nemania bipapillata | reverse complement strand
ATGTGTTGGGGCCTCCCAACCTCGATTCCTGCGACCTTGCTGAGATGCTAGCAATATTGCTGCACCTACCTTGTGAGGATCTGGGGTTAGACCAGCAATAGGACGCCTCCTATACGGCTACCATTGCCCTGGGATGCTATTGCGCACCTAGGCAACTTGTACTTGTTTAGCCCTTCATCTACCTACGTACTACTTACCCTTCAATACGACGGTTGTCCCGCTCATGCTTTACAATGGCATAGCCAAACAAGATCTCACTTCTCAAAGACGATAAAAATAAATATAGTTCTCCAAGTCGTATCTTATAGACGTCCTTTTTTTTTTTTTTTGAGTATGAACATGAACACTTCTCCATCCCGAGTCCCTGGTCGCTCCACGCTCCATGGATCTCAGAAGGGCTAGTCATGGCGCGAATTACCACACCTTGCCATACCAATCACGACGAACAGATTAGGTTTTGAGCCCTCAAGCTACAAATATACGCACCTTGGCTATTCAGCCCGATAGAGAAGGGTTGCCCTACGATCATTACTCGAAACGGAAAATCGCATCTTAATCAAGTTTGGTCCTAGTTTACCTACTGCCGACACTAGGGTTGTATTTGTGTTTGGGAAATGCAGCAAACTGTGCACCCAACCTTAAACGAGCCACTCAAGGTGATAGTCAAGCTCGTGACGCATGCGAACCAGTTGTTAATCGCGAACGTAAGCGGGCCCTGTCGTCATACGGAGTTACATCACTTGCTTGGAGGCTCTCAAATGCGCCCCAGGGCCAAGTCGCATCACTTTTGATGTGCCCTACTATCTTAGTAGGAGACCTCGTCCAGAGGCCATGCGCGAAATTAGTCCGCAAACCTTCAACAGTTACCTCAACCCACCAACTAGAGAGCGACTCTAGGCCGCTTGGAGTAGTGGACGCAATGCGATGATGCCACTCGGCTTAATCAACTACCTTGCTGGTGCGCTTTGGACTCGTCGGTGGCCTCAGCTGCAGACATTCATGGTTCAACGGCCCTTAGCTCCGCATCAAGCAAATAGGCTCACAAGTCTGGCTAATACAGAAGCTCTCCATTACCATCCCAGATGGAAAAGAAGAAAAAAAAAATGACTTTCCTGGAAATTTCTCTTTTGGAAATCATGGTCGTCGGCTAACTTCCCATGCTTCGCTATCCGCAACGCTAGCTCATCTTGACCCCTACTCAATATTTCCAACAGCGTTAGAATATGGATAGGCACTTGGGTTCGGTCAACTTCTATCAATCGGTTAAGACTACACCCACTCGGAAGAGACCCTGACGACAAGGTGGTGTCCAATGGAGGTGAAGTCTCTCGTCCATCCAATAGCCTTCAGAACGTCAGACACTCTACTCAGGGTAGGGTGGGGTGACGATACTCCGTCTTGTCCGTGATCCTGTCAGCTTCACACCTAAAAAACCCAAGGGCTAGTGAGGCTAGTGTCTAGACTGTGTGGATGATGGTTACGATCATCTTCCGCGTGGCTCGAACTGTACTTCCCCAATCGTTGTTCAACGAATAAGATGCTAATGTTCTCCCTGGGAGGAGTTTCGAAAGGTATCACCACAAACCTGACATGCCATAGACCGGCCGTAATAGCCAACCGGGCCGGCCTAGAAACAGTGGTTCTTGACCATGCATGATAATCTACCACTTCAAGCCGCCTTCAGTGATATCCCTGTATATCACATTGACACGGAGATAGTCAAGGAACTCATGGCTGAGTAATAGCTAGGCCAAAAGACTGCACCTCCTATACGTAGTCTAGGGTCTACTGCCGAGATACTATATCAGTTGTTCTTGATTTCGATAAATAGGTCGCGTTAGTCCACTGTCCTCAACACAGTTCTCTTCACGCTCCTCGTACTCATCATGAGGCTAAAATTCAGAAGTGCATATACGCCAAAGACTTGTTGATCTACTCCTAATCCTCGACCGGGAACAAAAACACATATCCAAGCTACGCAGTTCTTTATATTAGTTTATCTGCAACGTTGGTATTATTTTCCTCTGAGTGAAAGAACTCCTCGTTTGAATAAGTGAGCCAGAAGCCTTGTATTGCCATCGCCTCTCCTCAACAACTCGAAAATGACAGCTGTTGCACCCAAAGGGTACAATTTCGACGTGGAGGTTCTACGAAAGGTTAGTGTTTCTTGACTTATTCATATCTACTTAGTCTTTCGGCATAATAACCTCGCCGAGGCTTTATAACTCACTATCTCATTATATATCGTCTATCCTATACCACCGACTTGTCGCGGGGCGTTTGCTAATTATGAAACGGAACAGAAGGAGTATCCTCATATGAGCCATGGTAAACTACGACAACTATCAGAAATCCCTAGAGTTCACTTTCTAACTAGGATTAGGCGTCTATCTCGACCACGGCGGCGCAACGATCTATGCAAAATCTACTGTAGAGGGGTTTGCATCAAAGATGGTCACAGGGCTATACGGCAATCCACACTCGGAGAACTCTCCTGCAAGACTCTCCGGCGACGTCGTCGACCAAGTACGTGAAAAAATGCTCAACTTTTTCGGAGCAAGCTCGAAGGATTTCGATCTTATATTTGTCGCAAATGCTACAGCTGCAGTAAAGCTCGTAGCCGACTGTTTCAGAGATCTTGCGGAGAAAAGCAGAGACCGCAAGTTTTGGTATGGATACCACAAGGATGCCCATACTAGCCTTGTTGGCGTGAGGGAGCTCACACACGGACAATTTCATTGTTTCGAGAACGATGAGGAAGTCGAAGAGTGGCTTCAATTCCCAGAGAATGCATATGCCAACCGTGCCAGCCCAAATGGGCTCGGCTTGTTTGCGTATCCCGGCCAGTCCAACATGACTGGGAGGAGGTTGCCGCTATCATGGTCCTGGAGAGCGCGCCACTCGGAGTCCCTACAGAACACATACACACTACTCGATGCTGCCGCGCTTGCTATGACATACCCAATGGAGAATATTTTCCAAGACCCTGATCGAGCACCCGACTTCACCTGCTTCTCCTTGTATAAAATATTTGGCTTCCCTGATGTTGGGGCATTGGTCGTCCGAAAGGAGTCAGGTCATATTCTCACTCTCCGCAAATATTTTGGGGGTGGCACAGTCTCCATGGTCGCCACCTTTGGTGACACCCCTTGGCATCGCTCGAAAGGCCTCCAAGCGCCCACATACAAGCTCCACGAGGGCCTTGAAGATGGGACACTGCCTTTCCACAGTATCCTTGCCCTTGGCGAGGCGATTGACGTGCATCTGCGGCTATACGGATCTATGAAAAACATATCTGCACACACGTCTTACCTCATCGAGCAGTTATATCGTGGCATGGCGGAACTGCGTCATAGCAATGGACGGTCCGCATGTCATATCTATTCTGAGAACAGGGACTTCAACAACCCGAACAAGCAAGGCTCGGCCATTGCCTTCAACATGGTTCTTCCGAGTGGAGACTACATCTCATATACAGATGTGGAACGCATGGCGAATGACGCCGGTTTCTATATCAGATCTGGAGGTATCTACAGACCAACCTTGTTAGTGCACAGTAGTTTACAGACAAAGCTCACATCAGCATAGGCGTTTGCAATCCTGGCGGAATCTTCTCCCTACTAGGCTACGAGCCGTGGATGACGGAGCGCGCTCTCTCCGCTGGCCACCACTGTGGCTCGAACGGAATCTCTGTCCTCCATCGGCTTCCCACTGGGTAAGTCAGCTCAACCCCGCGGGTTACCACCGCATGCAGAAGCGAGTTACTGATATCTTGTCGCCAATATAGGATTGCCCGCGTGAGCCTTGGCGCCATGTCCACAAGGCATGACGTCGATTTATTCATCGACTTCTTGCGCTCGACATTCGTCGGCACCGACAAGGAAAGCAGTCCGCTGTCCGATGCTCCGACCCTGCGCTCTATCCCATCTGACGCTACGCTCGAGCCGCAGATCGTGTTCGAGCCTATCGCCGATACCACCGATCCTGTGCCCGAATTTCGAAAGCTGGATCGTAAGAAGTCTCGGACCAGACACATACCCCTCTTCTCACACCTGCGACGAGCACACAAGCCGGGGGCGAGGTCGCCTGCGCTCCCTGCAAAGACCCTATCTGTTGGGTTGCCTACGATCAGGTGACTACGTGGTTCTGCTCGTTTCAATAGGTCTTTCTAGTCCTAGCCTGGTTAGCTATCATCCTTTTAGCTCTCATTTTTTTAGGTAATTGGTATGCGCCTCTCACCTAGTGTATATATGTATGTATGTTAGGTATGACTGGCGGGGGTGGCAATTCTGTTAAAAGCTTGGGGGGGCGGTAATAGTCAATTAATTGTCCGTATAATTTAATCAGTACCATATTCGCATTTATTACCATCTCGTTTGACGAAGACGCCACTTTCCCCCTCACCTCCCCTCACCTCCCCTCCCCTCCCCTCGGTGAGCTGCCCTGTTAGAGCATCGTCGCCACCTATCCTAGATTTATAATAACGTGGCACATCTCGGATCTTTCGGGTCAATCCTCAGGTTATCGAATGCCTACCTGGGTATGCGGGTACTTTCTCTTGCTAGGCTAGCCCCCTGCCCTACTATCGAATCTTACCGCCCAGCTAAAATCTGCTAGTCCTATACTTAGCCCGCGCCAACAACCACTTGCTGAGTTGCTATGTACTAGATCAAATAATTATAAGCATCGTCGGTTCGGACCAAGACGGGAAATAGAGATGCGCGAATAAGCGCACACTTTTAACAAATTTATAATAAAGTATTCTGTATATATATAGACATGGTCCTACAATAGCTGACTGAGACCGATCCAATCCACAGGTACTGCTAGATGATGACAAGGGGGGATCGTCTTACCAAAGACTATTATACTTGCTATACAAGTTGAGTATTTTGTATAGTATAATATGTGCAGTACTATGCTACCTTAGGGGATATACTTGTATGTCATGGTTCCTTTGACTCACAGGTTCCAGTGGCAATAGACTGAAAGGAGATCCCATGGATCTAGACTAACACCACGCAAGTGAGAGGCGCTATCTTATTCCCAGGCACCGAAGCACGCATCAGCCTATGATCTGTCATCCATACAATAGGATTTCCCATGTGATCCCTCACGATAGCCAAGCTGATCAAAGAGGGCGATTATAAGAAATTAACATCAGCGTGGCAAAGGAAATAAGGGCTTAAGTCGGTCTACGTAAAGTAAATCTCTCAATAATATCCAGCACCGAAACTGTTCATCAACGCACATCAAAAGCGTTGACAGCCACCTCCACGTCTTCAATACCACTAAACTATAATAACGAAGGTATTCCCTTAGCTTAATAAATATAAATATACGGCTGTCCTTGCAACTACATTGATTTACCGCAGTCAAGATGTCGCCTCGCTAAAAATGCTCTGTATGGGGTGCGTTTTTAATTTCTCGATTGCTCAATACTACAGTATAGGGTAAACCCGAATTATCGATATGAGGCAACTATGTTGGGTGAGGTTAACCCCTTCGTAGATGCCATTTTAAATTGAATAGATCCATGTGCATGTCTTGTAATATTTACCTAGCAGAGATCTCCAGGAACAGTTTCCACACCCTATCCTCACCCGCTTTTGCTCACCTCAAGACCCAGTTATAGGCACATTCGAGATGTTAAAAAATAATTAAATGTTCGCCCAAAACACTACTAGGTTCGATTCCAAGTTGACGTAACGAAGAACGCCGGGGGCTTTATCGGTATGGGATCGAAGGCATCTAGGGAAGGTTGCTCGATACAAGCTATCTAAGTTCTTCGAAAATATCGACATGGCTGGCGTGATCATCTAGGTATTTTCCTTATCTCGTCAACCATACCCATATTATTTCTTGGGGTAATCTGAACTAAAGTAATTAATGTTATATTTCGTATGAAGCCAAATGAATATTATTACAATAGTATAATCTAGCCGACTCCTTCCTAAGCTTCATGATCCTATGGAGATTTATATATCAAATACAGTACCCCAGTGTAACTGAGTTTAGTTGGAGAGTATCGTTCTCATCATAAAGGTTAAGCCATCGCTACCAGTAAGGTATTAAAGCTGCCTTTCTTGTATAAAGACATTGAAATGATTGTATTGATGGTGGCCCGTAAAGGCTATTAGAGTGATGGGTAAGGCGAACTAGAGAGCACCAGGACGAGTCATGAATTACCTAATAAATAATTGAGATTTACATTCATATAATAACATGTTGTGTTAACTCAGACTTTCGGCCACGCGTAGTTATATGTTCGCAAGGTTGGCCTGTAGTCCATATTTATGCATTGTTATCTAATATCGCTTGCTGAATAAATACTCAGCCTGTAAGTTCAAGCGCATGTTACTCCCTGACTACACCATAACACACCAACCGTATCAGCGGGGGAGGGAGATAGCTATATCATGAATAGTATTATTATCGTAACGAGATAGGAGCACAGGCCCTAAGGCCTATCTTGATTCGGGCTTGGCTCTTTGGGTTTTTCTATAAATATTACTACCTAGCAGTCCCGCTTGAAGAATTTTCTTTAAGACAGAGGTAGGATCTCTACGCCATACTCTAGATATTCCAATTGGATTGATTTAATCCAAGTGAAATCTCTGGAAGTGTCCCTTTGGCCATGGCCATGCCTCCGGAGTACGTTGTGCGGTGTTCACACACCTTGTTTTGTTATTTTATTGAATTATCGTGTTCTATAGCTTCAAATTTCGATATCCCTGACCTCAATCGATGTTGTATTCACACATGATAGCGGCGAGTATGATAAAATCCTCATGGAAAGTAAGGCTCATGTCGGTTTCTCTCGTTATTCGGCGAGCTCTAATTGTGAAGGCAAGACTAATTATACGAAGCGGAGAGAAAGTCTACTGTTACATTAAATGATCTCAAGCTCGAATTATCATTTACCGCTTCTATATCCTCCACCTTCATACTTGGCTGATCTAATTTTCTTCTATAGTTGAAGGCGGAACTACCTTGCTAGGAATAGATCTGGTCCGCTGCAAAGAACGTAGCTACAAGACGACGCGGCCTTGCTATAGCTGATAAATACAAGTTCCAAAGAAAAATAGTGCAGGTCAGTAGTTGTGGTGTTACTCTAGTTGCTCCTCCTTCCTTGAAAAAAAAAAAGATATAAAGCAATGTATATCTAGATCTGGACGCCCCTGGGATCAGAAACTCACATGCTAGCGATTGATTATTATTTTATACCCAAACGGCGTGATAGCGGGACGAGTGATTATGAAGCATCCTGGGCTAAAGATGGGAACAAGTTGATTGAATATGCCTAGATGAACAATATCTATGAATATAATATCCAAAAAAAAANANTAATTAATAATATCTGCGTCGCCCCTGAATACTCATTAAAACTATATCGTCCTCTATGGTAGTTCGGATTTTTATGACGGTTAAAGAGTTTCCAATAATGTTGCATAAGGAGATAATATAATCCTGAAGAGTTTAATTTAGCATACATTATTGGAAGGAAATATAAAGATCTTCGATTAGACAGCCGATATCTTATCGCTTTCACGGAGCTTCTGAAATATTCTAGAAGTCTACTTGCTCACCATCTACTTTATACAGTGACCATGGCACTGTCCGGCGATTGTTTTAGGCCCTAGTATATAGATTCCAGGACCATCATTCTATACTTATGGATCACACTTGCCTCACTGAAACATGTTGCTAAACTCGACGGGTAAAGGTAGAGGTGAGTTACCCCTGGATACGTTCGTGTGTCAGGGGCGCGGCTGGGGAACTTGGAAAATACAGGAAGTATCGGCCACAGAAACGCCGGGAAATGTGACCCGGGAATATCATTATATCACCACATGTAGGGCGATAATGTTTAGATAGAATGGCCGTACCTTTCGCGCGCTCTCGTACCGGGCGAGCTTCTCGATACGTCTAGATTGCGCTCACTTCACGGTATCAGGGCTAATTAATTTGTGCCTCGTGGCATTACGGGTGATGAGAATTACCATAAAAAANCAGCGATATACATTTAGAAACCTTGATAGGCTAGAAATACCGTTGGGTCCATATATGCCTGGTCAGTTGAAATGTGTTTTGGTTCTATTTAACACTCGTGTTTTTTTTTTGTGGATTCGATCACGGTATATCGACCCGCATCCCGATACAAGTTCCAATATGTGGACTAAACGGAACGAAGAGAGATCTAGTATAGATGTACAAGATGTAGCACGTAGGGGAGGAAAACCGATGCGCCGGTCGTATGATATTCTGTAGCACCAGGAACGCCACCTACATGTAATACGAGACTACCATACCCTTTGGGAAGAGCATGCAAAGTCTTTGGGCTAATTGCATGTTATAGTTTTGTGGCTTCCCCAGGGTATCAGTCACCGGATGCTTCGCTCGGGAATTCCGGTACTCGATATTCCATCACCTGATGACCACGGATTCCCGGCTCTTGACATGTTGCACTCTTCTAGTTCAAATTATTTATCAAGATCTTAATTTTACTCAGGCCAAGCCGCCACGAGTAGACATTGTCAACTATAATCGACGGCTTGAAAAGGAAGATAACTCAAGTCAGCGCTATCGATGCTCATTTAGTATTACAATATGATATCATAACATTGTTGAGAAAGCGAAAATATGATTGCGTCTATAGTAGACTATTTACTTTCTTGGAGCCGTACCTAAAATAAAACGTGCCCTTTACTACTGTCTATATAAAACTGTATTATTTTGACCATAGGAACACACCACATCCCCCCTCCGCATGAAGAATATCGCTCTTAGATCCTCTTATTCTGTAGCTTCAACACTACATTTCTTACGCATTTTCAAAGCATGCGAATATCCAAGCCCATCAAGGCGATAACTTGAGAAGATAATTGTGATTGATTTCATCTTTTTAGAGCTTTGTGGATTCTCGAAGAGCATCTAATATGCTAATGCCAGGGTGGTCGACTTGTCTGGTTTACGTATCCTACGCAGCACGATAGAAGGGTGTTGAAAGCTCCCTTTCTCGTATTCCTTAATGAATTAAACAATATATGACTCACTTCTACCTAGATATAAAATCCTAAAGCGTCGAAGGTCGAATGGTTGGGTACTAGACTTCACACATAGACTTCGTCTTGGTGTCACAGTAATATCCAAGGCCAGTATTCTGTCTATAGCCTATAGAATACGATAGACCCTTAGGGTAGTACATGTAATGTGACCCATATCATTCATACGGATTAAGAAGTGATTATAGGACAACTCCTACGTTCAATTGTGTCTCTCCTGCAGATACGTTAATGAGAATTTCACAGCCACCTGAGTTTACTATGGATATTCTCTAAGCACCTAGCACTATCCATTTACCTTGAAGATTATCTACTATAAAACCGGGGCTATGGTAGTCGTATGGCAGTGGTCATATAACCGATTCTTTATAGTCTGGCTTTTCCACGTTGGCTGTAGATGATGGTCCGGGTAGCCGAACAGGGGGGAGTATCCGTACCAAAAGTTGATGACTTACTTCAACGCCGCGCATTGATGATAACCAAAGTCTGGGCCACCGACCGACGTTCCAGAATGCTGGCTCCCATTCCTCTCAAGTCTATGGGAGCTGCTCACTCTCATGGAGTTCTGGCTAAAGGTAGATCAAACAGTAAAAGCGCAAATATGCGCCGAGCGAGGTCTAGCCAAGTCAGGCATATTTTATGCATGCAGGTCTGGTCTAAAACTTTCACCGAGTGAGGCTCCCCGATGCATATGACCCTACCTAGGCGCTTCAGAGTTTCGGCGATAAGATGGCATTAGAGGCAGATAGATTGCATTCCTGGCCGGTCAGCCCTGCCTAGACGCGGTCGACATGGACGATGGCGGCTATAATTTCTGATGATTAATGAATGAAGTCAAGTCTGTCCCCCGCAGTAGCAACAAGCTGCGGGGGCGGTCTGACCATCGATCTAACCTAGACTCGGTAGTCAGTCTAATACCGAAGGAGAATTGGTGGCTGAATACAGACAGCACCAAGAAAGGAGAGAAGGACTCCCATTCGTGGGATAATTCGACTCTAGGGGGCGGCTTTACTTTTCTCCAACCCAAGCCTGGAACCCCCCTGTTGACTTGTGAGATGCCCACCAAATCTCCAAAGCGATCTGTTACAACCTCTTCGGGACTGAGACGAGATCCGCTCCACCACCCAACCCTGCGGGGGGTTGGGGGGTCGGGGGGTTGCCCACGATTGAGAGCCTCTCTGTCTAGATGGTATCACATGAAGAAAGCAAGTCGTCGCTCTGAGCAGATCCTCGCCGGGTAGAAGGAGTAAGGCTGTTGTTGTCTTGTATAAGCGCGGCCCACCTATAATCAAGGCGGATTGCAGCTGAGTCGATCCTTTGCTGCTGCTAAGTCATTATAATGCTATATGTATGTGTATGTATATGTGTATGTATATGTATATGCATATGTCTATAGTCTATGCGCAAGACTGTGAGCTACAAGTACGGCCTAGACTAGGCATACAGACGGAGGGGTTCATGTTCTTGGTGGATATCGAAGTTATGAGTTATGAATGACAAAGTTATGAAAGGGAGCGAAGGAAAGCAGCGTGATAATAACGCCACGAACCGGACACCGGCGTTAACGGTGCCGGCGATGTCGGGTTTGGGGTTTGATCGTCTAGTAAGAAATGCGTTCGGCGCTTTTGGGTAGAGTAGGCAGACGAAGGTACGAATGACTGGATTTCATTTTTTGGAGTCGGTGGCGCGTCGCTCTGGAACTTGGTGGAGTTGTTCCAGCTCGCCTACCAGGGAAGCCTTACATGCATTCTGTGCTTGAAGGGGAGAAAGGAC